>JAVQKC010190895.1:0-28796 GCA_036025475.1 Philypnodon macrostomus | reverse complement strand
AGTAAGTGTATACCAGGACTAAAGCAGGAGTAAGTGTATACCAGGACTAAAGCAGAAGTAAGTGTATACCAGGACTAAAGCAGAAGTAAGTGTATACCAGGACTAAAGCAGAAGTAAGTGTATACCAGGATTAGAGCAGGTATAAAATAGGTATAAACAGGAGAATAGTGTAAACCAGGATTAAACCAGGTCTGGGCAAAACTATAGCTCTTTAGCAGGTCTAAACCAATAATACTCTCTCTAGATTTCCAAGGTTTTACTCAAGTAAGAGTACAGTTACTTCAAAATATTATTACTCAAGTAAAAGTATTGAGCAGTAAAGCTATGGAGTACAATTTATTTAAAAAAAGTTACATCTAAACCAGGTTCCATGACAAAACCAGGACTAAACTAGGCCTAAACCACACACATGGATGTTGTACTCAGCCACCTCTTGGCATAAATCCTACACACGTCCCTGTTCCAAAGAGTAAAAATGTCTTCTTCTTTGAGAGCAGCTGACAGGTCTACGTGCGCTCAGCTCTTGTGTATAAGCTAGTGCAGGTGTGGCTTTGTGTGCACAACCCAATCAGTGCATCTTCCACCTCGCCTGATGACGCCTGGCCCCATTTTGTTTGGCTTCTTTTTGCACCATCGAGAGGGGTGTTTTAAGGAGATACAGATGCCTCACCATCAGTGCAGTCATTACCGTGCTGTCTATTGGTAAATGTTTTTAAAAAGCCAGTTTGAAAACAGCTCTTCTCTTCTTCAGTGTGCCGCATCACCTCTGCTTTGAAGTGCGTTGTTTTATTTAATAGGCATTCCCCAGCTCAAAAAGATTATATTGAAATGGCACATTTGATTGTGGTATAAATAATCCTTGATGCTTCATGTACACATTTACATATTGCAGACTCACCATAGGTCACTATGTTTAAATAGAATTGTGTTTGAATGCTGACTTTAAAGGTGTCAGTTTTTCTATTTGGAAAATAAAAACGTTCTTTCAGTTGAAGCTTTCAAAACTATTGTGCTGCGGGCTTCTTTTATGTCAACTTTCTCCGTAGTCACAAAGATTTATACCCACTTATAAAATTGCCATCTGGTTGTCTGCAAACAAAGCGACGGTTTGGAGTCAAAAATGGCTGGCTTGTTTATATTCCGTGCCAAAGAAAGCCTGCGGTTCATCATTTAGTATCTTTTAGCATCTTTATTGCCCAATCTATAAACGTCTACCTTCTTAATTTCAAAGACATGACTCTAAAACGTATCATAATGTTATATTCCCCCACATTTATCTGACAGAAAGTGACACTCGAGTTCTAGTACACACCATAAATAATTTACATAGCCATCAAACAATAAAAAAAAGCTGAAGAAATACATAGAAATTAGTTTGTGTGTGTGTGTTTGATGATGTTAAATCTAATATAGAAAAGCATGTGTGATCTGACAGGTTATGTGCTTTTGAAGCGAGCTGAAGACAAAGAAAGCTTTTTACCATCTATCAGAAACAACACTACATTTTTCACCTGTCATAGCTTTTCAGAAAATTACTTTGGATCCACGGGTCAATATGTGAAGCCGCATTTCTTTAAAAAGTTGTTGGGAGTTTTTCCCCTTGCACTTTCTGTAAGGAGCTCGTTTCTGCTTTAGAAATATTGATCTTTGGATGCCTTCAACTCCACATTTTATATGAAACCTGCCAGCTCGTCCATGCTGCCAAATTTTTTCTATTTATTTTTTTATCCAAAAACGTTTTTAAGGTCTGCATAGGTGCATTGTGTGGGCAGTAAAATGTCCTGTGGTTCAGACGCTGAGCATTAGAGCATTACATAAAATCACTGTTTTCACTCAGCTCTTCAATCCCACATACTGCAATGTGAGCCACTCTGGCCAATGGCGATATTATATTATTTTATTATATTCCGTAGCTCTAAATATGTACTTGCTTAAGGTCTGAATGGAAGAGGTTTGAATTTTTCAACAAAAGAAGATTTCCTGATAAAAAACAAAAACAAAAGTCCAGCAAAAAAGTCAGAATGCATATATAAAGTATTATGAGGATCAACAGAAATATACACTAAAAATAATTGCCCAATTTAATATACATTTTTTAGACCAAAATATATTAAGTAAATCTTAACTCTTTGATTTGATTTAGTCCTAATTGAATCTTTAGTCACATCCAATATTAACTAGTAAATCAATTGTTTGTATTTCTGCTTAAATTCCCTTCTATAACTGTAACTTCCATGTCAAAAAGGGGAGATCTGATTTCACATGTTGCTGTTGTTCCAGGATCAACATTAAAGTTGTTCCTTAGGGTGCAGGGGGTGAAGGTTCATGGAAAAGATGGTCCTGGAACAATGTTGACCCCGGAACATCATCAACACGGGAAAATCAGATCGACCGTCAAAAAGCATCCACAACTATCACCAGATATATTGTAGTTATCGCATCTTGCATGTTTTTGCTAATATTGTGTGTCTTTATCCATACTGGGCTCGTGTCTGCATATACATTGTTGGCACCTCACAGTCTATCCCAATCCCAGTCGAGGGCTTTGTTTTGTCTAATCAGCCTGTTCTGGAGGATTGTGTCTCATATATTTTTTCCACTGCTGTTGTCTTTGTTCTCAGTTGAACATTGAGGTTTTGAAGTCTGAGCTTGTGAGGCCCGGCTCACCTGTATGATCTGTTCTTGTCGTCTTGGTTTCTCCTTTTTCCATCTCCTTGATATTTTTGTTTTTATGTTACATTTTTCTGGGGTGCAGTTGTTTTGTTTTTTTATGCCTCTTGGGGTTTGAACTGTGTCTGATCTGTGAGTTTTATGTATGCCAGTATTGCTTGAAAGCACAAATAAAATATTACCTAAACTGCAGTTAGCTTTGATTAAATGCTGATGGAAATCATAGCTCAGAGCTTTATATTTGACATCAGTCTTGGATATCTGCACTATAGCTACATACAGCAGCACACTCAAAACTAACAGAAGGCATTCAGTGATTTTGTCTGACATGGAACCTTGGTCCAAACTCACATGGCACACATGACTTCGGATGAATCATTAGTGGTGGTCAGCAGATAGAAAGTATTATATACTATGGCATGTTACCAAATAAGAAATAAAAACATTGTGTATGGTATATATTGGACTAGTTTGATATTTTGACAGTGGTAACCCCTACTGGGCTATGCTATGCTATTTACCAAAAGACATCAGCTTTGTAAACAAATACAGAGAACTAATTAGATCCCTGTATTGGGGTGTGGTGCAGAATGGCGATCGTCCCCTCACCTTGACACCGTTGTTTGTAAGAATTAATGGGTGTAAAGTTGGAACGGTTCAGTGGGAAATAAGTTTGGCATAGTGTTCTAATGAGCTGGTTTTACCTGTATCACAAAATAATATGACATTAGGATCGATATTATCGATCCTGATGTCTAGGTAGCAGAAGGGAAGCCTACTGGCCTTGTACCTTTTGTGTCAGGAAGGGGATAGTGAAAGTAGACTTGCAGGGCTTCTTTGTTCCATGATTGCATTCAAAGCAATGCAGATATGACTGAAATTCAATTTACATGTATTTAAATGCAGAGAGTTTTAGGCATGATTACATTAAAACACCTCCTCTTCTTGCCTCAGTGTCATCAGCGCTAATGTCGGCTAACCACCCAAGACAGAGCTGCTAACACACGTTTTGTCCGTCGCTCGTCACCACACTGGCCCCCCGCTGCACCACGTTGCCGGGCTTACTTTACATCTTAACCACAACTGGCTCCTCTGTTATAAGCATATCATCAAGTTTGCATGAGCCTGTCTTTGTCGGAAAGTAGGTCACGGCAGCCATCTGAGACTTAGTAGAGGAGAGAGCTGTGCTTTGGTTTTTCTCTCAGATCTTCCTCATGTCGGGATGCTGGGTAAAAACTATTGAAACCATGGAACTGACCCAGCTTCTCCCACGCTCCGCCACCTTCACTTGGGCATCTGCAGCTCGCTAGCCCACTCGCCCTTTAAGATGCATACTAATTAGGCCGCCTCCTCCCCCATTTAACAATCAAAAGATGCATTCAGAATGGCGAGTTCGGGAAATACTGAGGGCGCTGCTGTTTCAGATGGGATTAGAGAAAGCCTTTAACGCCTGGCAGTACCGGTAGAGAGTATACAGAGTTGACATTTAGTCAGGCTTCGAGCATTTTACAGCACAATATTGAATCTGTGTCACTATGGTGGGGCATCAGTTTATTGTAAGAAATATTGGAGATAGAAATAGCAAAAATACAGTTATATTGACCACTTATGGTGCGTTCCAGTTGTACTCGGAGGTCAGGATGTCTGAGTTCCGAGCTGTAAAAATCAACTGGAACGGCCCTTGATGTGGGAATTCCTACTCAGAAACTCAGACAACCCTGAGATGAAAAATCCAACATAGCAGCGCTCTATTTTACAAGAAATGTATAATTCTAACTCGTATATATTCAATGAATTTGATATGAGCCGTTCCTTACTGTCAACCCGGTACCTGTTAGCATCTAAACAAATTTGCCCACAGAACTGCTGCTTAATGCATATTGTATCTGAACAACCACACCGTGTTCAGAGTCACCAATATCTGTACCTGGCTTAATCCATTGATTTGATGCGATTATTGCTAATTAGCTCTTTGAACTCACAAGCTCGTAAATAGGTCTTCCTAATAAAGTGGCCTGTGCATGCACATCAACTGGTGCTTTGTTCACTAGTGAAGGGACAGTAATCAAGTACCCGCTGACATCTGCATAGCACTGGAACATACCGTACAAAGCCAGATCCACAGACTGTCATGTATGATGAGCTCTACTGAAGGTTTATGGCAGATAATCGCATAGAAACATGGTATCTGCAAGGCTTAGCAAAGTCATACTCAAACCGCATTATGGATAATTCCTCATGGCTGGGCTATTGATGGATGATTCACAGTAATTAGATGAAAGTAGCTTGCAAACATTTTCTGAGCCTGCATCTCGGTGTTTTTTTTCAACGTTGGTGATAAATAATGTTAACATTTGTTGGTTTACCTCAAATGGGACCAACATCACCTTCTACTGAATAAGCCTTTTCATGCAAATTGGTGGAGGGGAAGGGCATGGGCCAATGACTGAGCTGTTAAATGTAGGTAGTAATCTATAAAAATGGACGGACATGCTAAAACCGGGTGTTTGATACCATTACTAAACTGAAAGCCTCTGGGGTTGGTATAAAGTGAATTGTCCTTGTCCTTTGGCCAACCCTTCCACCAAGTTTCCTACAAAATCAATGGAGAAGTTTTTGTGCAATCTTCTTTTGTTTTTTCTGCTCAAGGAATAATAGACACTACTGCTTCAGCTAGCATAGTGAACCAGGGTTTAATAGTGCATGTGCATATTTGATTTATTTCATTTATGTATATATATTTACTTGTACATTTTATGAAAAGCTTCTAAACATAGCTCTAACCAATGCTTAGGCAATAATAACCATTTGGCATGTTGAGCAAGGGTGTAGAAAATACTAGAATGGAAAATACAAATACAAAGCTCGGCGCCTGTATAGAATTATTTATGATTATTTCATTATTCTTACTTCCCTGGAATGTGTGAGGTCTGTTTAGCATTAGAGCATGCATCAATCACGAGAAATGATTGAGTCTGAGTCACTTCCATGTCCTGCCAGTGGTGTCAGGCAGAGCTCTGTGCATAATGCAATGTTCCCTGTACTCAGACTCAGCCCCGTTCTCCTCCACAGCAGCCATGTCAACAAACTCTAGTCATTATTATTATTGTGTGCACTTCCTGTGAAAGAAACGCTCGATGATTGTGTGTTTTTCGTCGTGTCCTAGTCATCTGTTGATTGACTGTAACTGTGTCTTGTCTCGATGTGAACTCAAATGGCGCCTGCTGTGATGAGTTCATGAGTTTTCAAATTGACATTAATTCATTTCTTTTGAGTTACAGTAGACTTTGTAAATGTTTCAGTCAAGTGTGAAAGCGTAAAGTAGCAATGCCCTCAAAATGATTAACGTTAGCAGCAATACGATTTTTGGTACAGATCTGGGTCAGGGATTTTTACAGAAGTCTGTATAATGTTACCATTGTGAAGTCTATTGCTTTGGTTTCTATGACTCTTTTCACCCTGTTTAGCTCCAGAATCTGATCTGAACATCACTGAGTCTGCCTGGGATTAGCACGGACAGCTAAAGTTGTGAGCAGCCCATATAATCACTGATGACATGGTGGGGAGAACCTACCTTTTTGGAAGATTTTTGGAAGCTATTTACCTAACAGCATGTCTTCAAACCTTTATAGAACATTTGCACAGTAATACTAAGCACTAGTCTTATATAGCACTTTTCTACACACTCAAAGACACTTTCCAAATTCCTGCATTATTCATTCACTCGTTTACACTCAGTGGCAGAAGCATGGCTGCCATTCTATGTCTACAGTCCTGATCACCACAATGACATAGTCACACTAACGCATTCATACATGGCCAATGGGTGATGTGTCACACAACGACAGTATGTGTTGGGCAGGATTCGAACTGGCGACCCTCCGATTGCCGGTCAAATTTTTACCCACCTCACACAGAACTGTATTTGAGGCATGTCTTGTAGACCCTCATCATGAATTTATGTCTCTACAAAGAAGCCTTTTTCACCACCAACACTTTGCACCATAAAACCGGTACAAAGCACCATGTGTTCTTTTTACATTACCCATAAGCTGAGATATATACTTTGACCTTGAACATGGCAGCGGCCTGCACTTATTGATCACCCCCGATTCTCTGATATCTGTGTTTGCTCTGCTCTGCTGACCAGTGGTGTGGTTTGTACTACATCACAACATTATGGGCCTATCAGAGCATTGGTGTGTACTGACCGATTGTCCTCAGTGCAGCCATGATTCTTGGTGGGTGGTGGTAGGGACCCTGTCAGGAGGTTGTATGGAAGCAGATGAGAAAGCATCAAAAGTAAATTGTCCTATTCCCTGGCAATGCACTGACCTTGCCTCTCTCAGAATAACAGAGCCACTATCTGCTCTCACTCAAAAGAAAAACGGCTTTGGAGAAGTACCTGATATTATTCACTTTAGGGCTAAACCGCATGGTCCCTTCTGTGCTTGTTGCCTAGGATTGAAGTTTTTTGGCTTATTTTTTTGGTGAAGTGATTATTAAGTGACTGCTACATGGGCTACAAGTGCTAATCAGTCATCCAGGCGGGACCACCACTATAGAGTCAATCAATCCCATTCAAAACACTCAACTCACTGGCATCTTCAGTACCACGGACCTAATAAAGCGTAGGGCCTTCAGTAGACTGGTTGTAACTGGGTGAGTTCCAGATGCCTTTCTACAATTTCAGACCAGAGAGGCTATTCTCTTTTAGGGAGCATAGAGATGATTCTAATCAGTTTCCAGATCATCTGGCACCAACAGCCAGGACAGTTTAATGATGTGACGATAGTGATGTTCTTGTAGGCTGTTTAAGTAGTTTTATCAGACAGTAGGAAAAGCTTATGCCCCCTACTGTCTGAAGGCTTTTTTTAGGATGTAAACCGGGTGTAATCTCCTTCATCCCAGTTCATGGTCCTTGGTGCCCGTTTTCTAATCTGGATGGCAGGTATCGTCTGATAAACAGCCTCCTTCACAGGAAGTCCAAACATGTAAACACACATGCTTTTCCTGAATAAATCTTTAAACAGTTCAATTTTAGGAGACAATATGATAACAATCATCAGAAACCCCCTTTCTTTAACATACTGACGATGAGACGTACAACACTAATGTCAGTGAGACTATTTAACCATTGCACATACAGTAGTTGTGGCAGCAGCATTTGAGAAGCTTTCAACAGAAGTGGCTGAGCAGGACGCACTGTAAATGTTACAGAATGTTAGGTTACTGGTCTTTTTATGGATACTGTATCAAGCATGACCGAAAAAGAAGCACTCAGTTGTGAGGTCAAGAAACAGTTGGGGACGGGGTGTTTTTTAGGTGTTGAGAAGGGCCCAAGAATAAATCAGTTATCACCAATCTCTGGGGTTTAAAAAGATACACAAACTACATTAGGAACCGTGAGTCAAAGATCATTTTTTCAACAGATAAATGAACCAGACACTGATTGTTTTTATAACAGAAGTTAAAAATGAACTTCACTACAAGAAACCATTGATTCTACAGCATAAAACGTTATAAAAAATGCCCACCTAAAGCCTTCTTCAGAGATTTACGGTCCAGCTAAGGTAGAGGTTTTAGCAGATTAACATCACCAAGAGACGTTGCCTTAATGACTGAGATAAATTAAAAATGCCCCAGCTCAATATTGCTTTAAGACAGGGGTCACTGAAATAACTTTACATTAATTTACCTCAAAATTCAAAAGATCCCAAAGAACCAGCAAAACATTCCACTAAAATTGATTCAGTAAATCAACAAAACTTTTGACAAATTTTGACCTCATACAGACTTTTTTGTGTGGCACAGGTTGATTTCAGGAAATTTCATCACCTCGTACTCCACGCACTACACAGAAAGGTCGGCATATAATTTATTAATGACACAGGCCCTTCACGTTGTCAATGGAGTCAACCGAGATAAACAACAACTACCACGACAACAAGCGGCGACTCTGTGATCAGTTTGGGGGCGGGACCTCTGGAAGACAAACTCATTTGTTTGTTGAAATCATGCAGTTTGAAAAATAACCATAGCCGCTTTGACAGGACTTTGATGGTGAAAGCGCTGGGTCCGTCACTCAATCAGGAAAAGTGACTCACGTTGGCAGCTGTCTGCGGTTGACATCGTGAACTGTGGAGGCTTCTTATTCCACAGAACCCATCACCTGTCAGGCTCCTCTAATGTGTTGGAGAACTGCAAAGCAACCTATTTCTCTTTGGTGACGCACACGAGGCAGTGTCAATGTAGTATTTACAGATTGTACACATTTCTTTGTTGTTTTCGTTTTGAAATGACAAAATACTGTAAGATTTATGTCAGTTTCTTGCAGAGCTTTCGTTTTCCCAATAACTAAAGCTGTGACCACAACACCGTCTGTCCTCGCCGTAAGATTTATAAAATATATCTTTTTGAGTTAAAATACCATTAGAACATTCAAAATCATTTTAATGGATGTGCTTAAGTCTCTCGATTGGGGTGTGTTTGATCTTTGTATGCTGTAGTGTCCTGGTGCATACAGTTCACCAAATTATTCTTGTTTGAATGTGTAAAAGTATTTGAATAAATGTGATTGTGAAGCTACTGATGCAGTACTGGCATGTCTCTGTCAGTCTGTCCCAGGGCAGCTACAGAGGGAGCTTACCATCACGTGTGTGTGACCATGGAGCAAATGAAGAATGGCCTCGGTTGTAAGACACTTTTAGTGCATAGGAATATAAATCAAATCCATAATTTTGAAAACATATAGATAACCTTCTCACAGCTAGGATAGACAATATTATACATCCATTTTCTACTGATAATAATTAAAAAGTTCACATCACACATAATGGTGAAAAATGAAATGAAAGTAGACAGAGGATGTGAGAGGACATATCCTTAGCTTACCTCGTCTGGCAGCACACATTAGCAGTAGCCTCACAGCGCAGTGTGCCAGAGAGTAGAAGGAACATATGTGAGTGAGACAGCTTAGCAAATTGCATTGAGGAAGAAAACTAGCAAACAAATAAAATATTAAACAACCTTGAGATCTGTACTCTTTGAGCACTTGATTCTAGCACTGGTAAATTGGTTGACATTGTTTGAGAACAATAGTGTATGAGGTCAATGACAAAGCATTGCTTTTTATGTCTCAGTCTGGAAACAAGACTAGCTGGAGGATTTTAATGGAAGCTTTTTAAATTGTGTCTTAAGATAATACTTCAGAGAGCCATACTTAGACCACCTGAGTACAGCTGTACTGCTTGTTAAAGCAAAAACCTATTTCCCATGCACACAGCAGCAGCAACAACTCAGTTAACCCTTTTAGTGAACTGCAGACTGGTTAGAGATGATGGGAAGGCAAAAACAATCACTTGTTAGACCATCTCTGAATCAACCCTGAAGCAAGCTCCAGCAGAAGAAAATCACTCGAGGTTAGGTACAAGGTGTCCTGATGAAGGGGTCTGAGTGCATTTACAAAATGTAATGTTGATGATGTTTTGCAAAGGTGCATACATCTACATTTTCATCCATGTTTTTATGTTGAAATCATGACCTAAAACACAATTGTTAATGTTAGTCTATCTTATATAAACACTCATTTAAGCCAGTACTTCATACTGAGAGAAAGATTAAACACAAAATCTGGCACTAATAGAACAATATCCATATTTGATCAAAACCATTTAGTTTGAAGCTATTTTAATATGACTGAAATCTTAGGTCAAGACAAAACTAATCTTTATATGTTGTGTTTCACTTACGTCTGAGCCACTGAGTTTTAGCAAGTTTTAGATTTTTGGCTTTATACTGACAAGAAGTGCCCTGTAACATTGCCCGCAGTTGCACGCAGCTTGGTAAATATAGACCGGATGCACCTCTAATCGTAATGTCTTTTTATTTTTTTAGGTGAAACATGAAATACATCAAAGTCTTTGAACAAAAAATAGCCCCTGATCTATCTTTAAGGAGATGACAGAGCTGTTTGTCACCTCACTGGTTGTTACTTTGGTAAAACAGGACACGTTCACTCACTGTCAACCTTCTTAACCTTTTACAAAAATAGTATTGTTTTGACACCTGCTTAAATATGGCCGCCATGTCTAGGGCCAGATTCCAGCTGTGTGTCTCTGGTTTGCAGATCCAGGTGTAAAATGTGTCATCCTTCGTCAACACGTTAATACTAATTTCGGAGAGTCTTTAATTACTGAGAGGACTCAGGTGGAGAAGTGTCACACACAGGGATCAGCTTACCCTTTCACTTTGAAGTCCCCAAACAAGTCACGTGTGTTGAGTACATGTGTGTTATTCCTTGCCTCTGTTGAATGACTCTTCTTAGCTGCCTTATTGCCTATACAGTAACAATAAACATCAATCATCTGCATCAGCCTCTATAGTTCAATTGTGTTCCATGTACTGTATGTATTTTGACACAACTTTGGTTACTTAGTTAAACTGTTATCGTAGTCGGACTGGGGACGCATCAAAACGGTGATTTTTGCTGTTTACATAAAAAGTGCATTATTCTGTCTACAGAAAACAGTAGAATGCCAAGAATGGACTTGTATAGGTCTCGGTCTCACCTTAAACAAGGACTGCACAGTTATTCACACTCAAATCTCAAAGGCTGCTATTTTTAAGGCAATATAGGCTACTATACTCTGCACAAAACAAAATCTATGTAAAAACCTGCTTACCTTCTAGGGTTAACCTCCACAAACATCTTCTGAGAGGCACGTGATTCTTGCTGAAGTTTAACAGTTAATGTTTTAGTCTTGACAGGTTTAAAATGTGCTGTGAACTGATTCTTCTAATCACAGTTATTATTATTTTGTAATTTTTAGGCAAATACAAAACTTCCTTTAAGTTTAGATTTGGTGTTTGTATCTTGGTTTGATTTATTACATATTCTTTTACCCCTTTTTGACAGTCCACCCAAATATGATGAAAAATCTGATATACTGTATATAGAATATACTAGCTTGTGGCTCTCCAGTTTCTGCCTTTGTCTGCATTGTAGTCTCTGATAAACGTACTCTGTATGTCCCATGGGCAACAGCAATGTGTATCTTGTGACATTGCTGTTGATCTTATAGAATATAATAAATATATAAATGCATTTCTCTGGGCAAGGACAGATGGAAAAACAGTTCAATTTTAGAGCTTGATAGATTTTTATTTCACACCACCTTGCATCACTATCATTTATCAAAAAAAGAAAAAACACACCTGCTTTGTTGACAACATGATTGAGTGGTGACATCTTAAAACATGTGACAGTTTATTCTGCATTGTCACGCTGTATGCAGGCTCAACACTGAACAATGTCTAAAACAATGGGCTTGTGAGACGTGATAAATCCTTTATAGCCCCACTTTTAGACATGCTCTGTGCTCAGAACTCTGCTGCTGCACTATTCTGGCCGTAAAATGATGGATCACACAGCTGGGGCATTTTTGCTTCTCAGTACATACCGCACAGGTCAGCTTTTCCCTGGAAAACCCAACCAGATGGCCAACACTCCCCAAAAGATACATAAGAATTTACATGAGTGCATCCGAAATGGGACATCGGAGATATGTGTTCACAGTGTAATCACTTCTAAAGGTGCAGTCCACAGAGCCCTCCAGTAAATGTCAGAATCTGGCACAGGGGGGGCACTATTGAGTCTGAACAGCTGTGTGAACTTCTGGGCCATTGAGTCCACAATGAGCTGGGGTCTCTACATGCTCCTTGTTACTTACTGTGTTTGAACTCATTTTGTTTAGATTTCGGAGCAAGTCAACAGTTTTCTTATTTTTTCTTTCCAAGGAGTGATTGCAAGGCAGTTTTAATGGATCAATAGTACCTTTGAGAGTTGTCTAATTTAGTGGAAGTTTGAGGTTGAGGCTGTTATGCTGCTGATGTAAAAAGGCAATTTTATTCTGGGAGAAAAAATATCTTTACAAGCCCTCAACCATAATATTAAAGGTGCCTTGTTCTTTCTTGACTTGAGTCTTTGCCTCAAACGGATCGAGGCAATGCTTGGGGCTGCTTCTTCCATCGTTTGGTAACATGGCTGACCTTGTCTTGATTGGGTGAACATCGTATCGCCACCTGTCTGAGTGGATAAGATTAGCTAGAAATAAGGGTAATTATTGTTCAGGCCGCCCACTATCCGTAATTTAACTCAAAACAGAATTTATGAGCTATTAAATTAATTGGATTAATGCTCTATGGCCTATACATAATGACATGTCCACTTTAAGCTGCAGAGTAAAGCTTTTAACAGCAGCTAATGGCAGTAGCTTAAACACTCAAATCTTTTGTAAACCATTCTGCGCTGTAAGTGGATGTCAGACATTGTAATTGCAACTGGGCGTACTTTATGCATCTTTGCTTAGAATCTCAATTGGAGAGGTTTAACTGTCTTGAATCAAACAGAGTGAGAGACCCAAAGAAAACCCCAAGTAGATACCCTTTAAAGGGGCCCTATTATGCTAGCTTGAGGTTTTGGTGCTTTCTACCACGTATTAGGTTGTGTACTATATATATATACCATCCATCCATTTTCTTCCGCTTGTCCGAAACCGGGTCGCGGAGGCAGCAGTCTAAGCAGGGAACTCCCACCTTCGACCACCACCTGATCCACATTGCACCATCCCTTTATGGTACCTCCTGTGGGTGGTGGGTCCACGGGAGGGCCTGACAGCATGTGACGGGCAGTGACTCGAACCACCGACCCTCCGATTGAAGGGCGAGCATCAACCCACTGAAAACACTTTCTGTGTATTTTTATTTAGATATCCATCCACTGTTGCAAAGCACATCTACTCTTACTGAAATGTGAAGAAACAACACATAGCTATTACTTTCCATTGTTTGGATTGGCTGTAGCGGGGAATTGGGCGTGGCCAGAGGGCCTTAAAGAGACATGCACCTAATCTGAACTTTTTCAGCAGAGAGAATAATTCCGATGTAAACAAAAATAACTGAAACTCTTGAGTACTCTTCATGACAGAACCTAAAGAACCATTTCTCCTCTGCGCTGATAAGAATAGTTATGCCTTTGCCACGTATTCTCATAATACAGATCCTGATCAGACGCCATTAAAGCTAATTACCTAACCCAGACATCCTTCAGGCTTAGTCGCAGTATAAAGTCAACTTCTGAGGCCGTGTGTGAGCACAAGGAGAATGTTTATCATGAATCTGCAAAAATATGGTGCAACTGACCTGAACATGCTTAGCAGAGACAGAAAGCACTGATGCTATGGCAATACAATCAGTCATATACTCTCTGGCTTCCTCCCACCATCCACAGACTTGCATGTGTAAGGGAGATTGATGAGTTTAATAATGTGAACGTGAACAGTTATCTGTGAGTGTATGTCTCATGTCAGCCTCGTGACTAACTGATCATCGTGTATCCTCAGCCAAGGCCCATAATTGCTGGAATAGACCACAGTAGAAAGTAATGAAAGTGAATAAATGAATGCATGGTAAGTGTCTTCAAAAAGTGACAAGGTGCACCTGACCTGATCTTGGGAATACATTTGCAAAGACAGAAAGCGGTGCACAGATAAGGCAGGGTGTTTAGTGTGCTTTTCAGTGAGTTATTGATCAGAGGTCTGGGCCTGAGCATTCATCAAGTCTACAAGGCCTGAACAGATCTCAAACTTATCTCAACATTTTGGCAGGATTAGACTGCGTACAAGCACCTCTCACACTGGCAGTCAGTCATATTTCAAACTAAACTGCTCTCTGTTACTGCCACCTTATTGAGATTACAAAAATGAAATAGTATATATACTCGCAGGTCACTGTATCTAATAAAGTGGCCCTGTTTTGGTCTGCTCCTAGTGTCCATCTGCTTCAAAGTAGCAGGCTAACCAGAACCAGAACAATAATGAAGCCTATATGTGGACTACATGCCAAATCAAACCCAAAGTCGAAACATGAATCATTGGCTGCTCCATATCTTAATGCAAACTATCAATCATATTTCAACCCAAAGTTCAAACTTCTCCCACCTCTGTCCTCGTGACACTGGCTTTGGAAGAGTGACTTTACAAAGAAGATGAACTTGGAACTATAGTTAAATCAATCTGGTCATGCCAAAGGAAGGAGCTCACCGATCAGACCTCTAATATGGCTCTGATCCTCCTCTCTTTCCCCACCTAATTGAATTCTCCAGGAAGACATAGCCCTCAGCTCGCCGATTTATCATATCCTGAGATTGGAGGAGACCGAATCTGTGAAGGACATGCTCTGAACATTTAATCCACTCCAAAGATGTGCTGAAAGAGTCGAACTCTCCCTTCAGGTCACATAGGTCCATAACACAGTGTTTTTATTGTATGTTTATCAGAATCCATATTCTAGAGACCACTATCCAGATAAAAAGCTAATCAAATATTTTACAGAATTTTACAGTAATTGTATTGAGTTTATAGAGTCTACAGGACCAGGACTAAATAAGATCTTAACCAGGACTAGTCTAAACCAGAACAAGGGCCAAACCAGGTCCAAACCATGACTAATCAGAATCTAAATCTGGGCTAAACCATCTTCTAACCAGTACATGCCGATTAAAGCTTCTTATAATGCTCCAAGATGTAGAGGTATATCTCAGTTGTGTAATACTTGTTGTATGGCCCTGTCTCTCTGCCAGAATAGGAGCAGCATTCACACCAGATGCCATCATAATCTGTAAACACTGTCCAGTAACACCGGCTTAGTGCACAATATGTTTCACTCCACTTACCACCACCTCCCACTGATGGGATCGGTTCAGATGATACAGTATATGTTTGACCTTCCCATTAAGCGCCTCTTAATTGAAGCCTATTTTATGTTTTGTTTGATATTTCCCTTCATTTATTTCTGATTAAATAAACCAAGATCACAATGCTGATAGTCACTCACTTTAATAGATACACTTTGTATTTAATACAGTGGCCCATGTGTGGTCTTCTGCTGCCCATCAGATTCAAAGAGATGTTCTGACCATTGTCCTCTGTGGTCTGGAATTGACAAGACATTTTTAACACATTTTAACTGCAGTTTTTTTTTTATTTCTCTGTTTTTGGGAACCCTAGAGAAGTCAATACCATGCTTACTTCAGAGGTTTGCCTTCAACATGTCTCAGGACTAAATGCATTGAGCTCTTCCTATTGTGTGAATGGCTGATTCGTTTCACCAATGTGCCTAATAATGTGCTACACAGTATTTTTTTCCATATTTCATTTTGCAGAATTGTATTTTTTTTTTCAATATATATTAGTGAAAGTAAATTGCATACATTGTGTAGCTCCTTCTCCAGCAGCTGTGATTAAGTGATACTATTATACATATAAAGAGTTTGTTATATTATGAGACCAACTATGTTTGTGATGTTGTTTTGTATATTGAGTTCTTGAAATGAATTAAATGATTGATCAATTTCCACTTATTTCTGCTTGGTTGTGGGTGACTGGAGCCAATCCCATGCAGCAATTATGGGCCTTACTTCCAGAGCGGTGACAACTATACACTTTAAGAGCAATTCATAGAAAATTCCATAGTCATTCATAAATGTAATCTGTGATCATTAATAAATTAATCTTAACAAACGCATCCTCTGGATGGTGGGAAAGGATTGTAGGGAGAACCCTCAGTCACACGGAGAGGACATGAAGACTCACGTTTCAGTATTAATACTCCTCGCCAACATCAGGCCTATGTGAGTTACCTACAGTTTTCAGACTATTAATTAATGCAGTGTAACCATACCCACATTGCCTTTTGATTGTGTCTTTTTGAAGGTACGGAGGAAAAGCTGGAAGCACATCAAATGTAAATCATCTCTATAATTGTTCTCCTGATTGGCTCAAGTTTGAGTACACTGCATGAGTATGCTGAAGGTCGCTTAGATCTCAATGCAGTATGGCACTCCTGGCACCAGTCCAGGGCTATACAATCACTTATTTGATTAAACATTATGGTGCTCAGCGGGCTAGCTCCGAAAAGAGACGAGGTGCAACTGCTGACAGAGGCAAAAAGCCTCTGAGTCTAACCCAGGTTGTGTTGGCTGTGAACGCTCTAACCTCCGTTATCCAGATCTTGCTCAGATGTAACATTTAACTAGGACCCATGTTTTTGAATGTCTGATATCTTTGCCTAACCCTAGATTTTCTTGTGTAGTGTAGTTTTTGTTCAATTATTAATGTGCTTCTGCCATAGAGAAAACGTGAAACAAAAGATAAGCTGTGTTTAATTTAAAATTCCCCTTGTTCTCATCCAACAGCACCCAGAAATCCTTCAGATTGTTTCATCTTTGATTCATGATTCAAGCACATACTACTGTGCACCCTCACCAATCTAATTGTATCATTTCATGTGCACTATTTTGGTGGCAGTAAATAGCCTCGCCCACCAACAAAAGCTGTTATATATTTTGTTATTGACTACCTGAGTACAGTTGGTACAGTTGGTTGACAGGGGGCTAAAATCCATAAACAGTAATTCTACTTTACTCTTGGGGACTTTTATTTACAGCTTGTTTCACCCATGTTTTCAACACAGTTTTACATAGTTCAGCATCTAATAATTGAGTTCTTGCCACATTTAAGTACTAAATAGCAGATACAATTAGCAATAGAGCAATTTCAAACTAGCCCAGCAGTTGGTTACAACAATGTTGCAGTAATTAATAATAATAAATAATAATACTATGTTACATATACTTAATTTCAATAAAATTTCAATTGAAGCGTCAAAATTGCGGCAGACGCCTCTTCTTTGAACATTTAGTGGGCTTTGGAGCTTTTGCTTCCACCAAGCACACAGCCTGTCCTGTTGATAATCTCATCACGTTTGTTCTCGTTGTTTCTTTGGTTTTTATTTTTATGTTTGGTGCTTCATGTGATACGTGATCAAATCGTTTCAAGTCACACAAAACACTGCTCCCGTCACAAATAACCATCCAATTACTTACTACACTAGCTCCAAAAAAAGATCCATTTAGTATTGCTGTCTATATAAATGTCAAACCATGTTTTTATGCTCTGTACAGACAGACAGTGAAGCTGGTTATCCTCTCTCCTCCTCTCTGCCACGTCCTCACCACGTCACTTCCAACAAAATGCCAATGTTCAGATTTTTCACCTAGGGCGTCAAACGTGTAAACGCTCAGGACATTTAAATGCGTGTCTACATAGACTTTACATAAATAAATCAGACCCCCAAGACCCTACAAACCTGTCCGATGTGAACGTAGCATTAGACGTCTAGCGATACCAAACATTAAATCCATAAATGTGGTGTTGATGAGCCTTTGCCACTGCCTTGTGTGTGCATGATCGTGAGCTACAGCTGAGTGACTGTGTACGATGAATCCTCAGAGGATCATGTCCTGATGACACTTGGCAAACAGCTCACTAATTATAGTTATCCTGGTTTTTGGACACAGATGCTTGCGTTTAGGCATGTGTGCAGTGTTGATACCTTTTAGAGCAGGGCAATATCCCATGGTGTTTAGAGCTGCCAAATCTCATCTGCGCATGGGCTGGGCCTGGGGCAAGTGTGGGACTCACAGGGTTAGGAAGCTCCCACTTCCACAGGCTGTATGCAAACTGGTGCCATACAGCAGTGAGGGGTTAGCTATGGGACAGGCACCATGGGACAGTGTGCTGGCTCTACCACAATCTGCACATCCTGGTCCTTTACTCATCAGGATCCACAACTGACTGCCTGTTTCTTATACACATATACACATAACTATACGAGATTGTCAGTTTAATAGTTTCTCAAGAAAACACCTCTCTGGTGATAGTGATGTTCCATTTTTCACCAATGGTGTCAACTTTGGTTGAAAACAATAATACAAATGAAGAAATATGTAAACACTATTTGTTAAGTTCTCTGATTATAATGTTATACTGTAGAGGTTGTCACTACCAGCACTGCAGGATACATTCTCTTGGTTACTGTCATTGGGAGAAGTCCCTGAGAAGCCATAGATGACTGAAAACTCAATTGAAATGTTATCCCATTTAGTTTCTCATATTGAACCAGTCTTTGTTCAACTTCCTTGGCTCTCTCTGCGTTTGTCTGTCCCCATGGATTTTCTGAAGCAACTGCTGGAAAAATTGGGCTTTATGCTCTGTGTGCAAACCAGCTTTTCAATGTGAGAGAATCATTTTCTATAATATAGCTGTGATTTGGTCAAATTCTACACTTGTCACTTTTATATCAATATTATATTCTCCAGCTCATAGTCTAAGTGTGTGTAATTGAGACAAATTGTCACTGTTTGTTGTGGTTTCATTTTCTCCCTCACAGAAAGGTTCAGTAAGTAAAACAGAATGTGTTGTGTGGAGCAGAAGCCATTAACAGAAATCCTGCTTTCAGTTAAATTTACTTCTATTTTAAGAATAAAATGATTTTGATGAGAATATAATGAAAACACGGCATGGCAGAAATTAAGCTTTCCATTTGCAGGCAAAATGAGCATCTTCTGTAATACATTCTTACAGTGTGCCACAGTCTCATTTTTAGTCCTAAATTTAGAATAGATCTTTTTGTTCCCCACATTTCCAACACCTGTGTCCATTTGTTCTCCTGCAGAAAAACAATTTCAATAGACATTAGACTACAAATCTTTGCAGAAAAGACTGAAATATTAGCGTGGCTGACTCGGTTGGTGCTATAGATATATTACATTCTTCTTCACGTTCTTCTGAGGAGCCAGATTTGAGCAAGGGGATTTTCCATGTGTAATAATTAAATTGCCGAAGAACCCTGCATTGTTTACAACTGTGTGTAATTATTTGAATGTTATCAAAGCTTAATGCTCGTCAGGTTGTAGCTGTGATATGTGTATGCAACATAAAATGGGTTGCTAAAAGATAGCATGTATTTGTATGTTTTCAGATGCGTGTGTTTGTCTGTCTGTTAGCAACTTTACCCAAAAACTACTCAACGGTTTCGGATGAAATTTTCATGGAAGGTCAGGAATGACACAAGGAACATTTGTGGTGGGATCCGGATCAAGACCTGTGCACACCAATCCAACACCTGACCCACATTTGCCGAAACAAGAAATTAAGCAAATGTTATAATTTTGTAATATTCTGTCCAGTATCAGTAACAATAGAGCAGCTCTGCCGTGCACACCTGTGTGCACATCCACGGGAGTGCAGCTGTGACAGGTTGAAGCTGTTTAAACTCAAAGAACGACGGAGTGTTTTTGTGAAATAAACAATGTCTGAAAGCCTAGCACATAAGCATCTGATGAAGGGAACTCCGTTCAGCTGCAAGTGGACTTCACAGGGTGTAGTGGAAGTGAGTAGGGAGAGTCAGGAGGAAATCATTTCAGAAAGCCCCTATGTGACCACAAACTGTTGTTACGGCGGTGTGCCCCGGGCTTTAGACGCAAAAAGTACTGGATGGATTTGGATGAAATTTTCAGAGAAGGTCAGGAATGACACAAGGAACAACTGACTTTTTATAATTTTTCTGGAGAGTGTCCAGTCCTACAGAATGTTCTATTTAGAACAGTTTGTTGTATAGGACTGTGCTTGATTATTTAGAATGCTAAATTTGGGTAATGTTTGCTTTAGAGAAGGTCTTGAATGTACCTGATTCTAGTAGCAACAAATAGCTTCTTAGTGCTACTCTGTGTCCTCGCCCAATGCCCCTTCTAACCTTACCTGCACTTATAAGTCAAGCATTACCAAACACAGTGCAAGCAGGTTGAGCTTATTGATGCTAGCTGTGTTCCTTTAATCTCAAGGAGTGCTACTTCACTGCCGCACGCCCGTTCTCCAAGTATTCACAATGAAAACAAGAGAAGCAGGCAGAATGTAGATCAATATCCTTGGAACACACCAGAGACATTGCATTTTATTAAACCTTTTCCCATTAAGGCAAGGAACGTGAGCCTTGTAGATCACTCCAACAAAGTCGTAAATCATGGCTCAGACAATGGGCAATAGGAGACAATAGGTGGAATAAGACATAATGCAGTGAAACATGCCTGGGAGACTGGTGTATCTGAGGTTCGCACATCACTGTCTCCACAGTCTTGTGTGTCCTCCATTCACCATAACACATACATATGACTGAAGGCTTTATTGCAGTTCACTGGCTTGTCTTCCCTTATATAATTAGGGCTTGTTAGAGGAATGCACTCCTTGTGGTGGAAGCTGAGAAGGTTGAAAAACAGTGCTTTGTGAATTGGTTGAAAATCAGTTAAAATGTTAGAGATAAAAATGCAACTAATGCAATGCCATTTTAAAAACAGATAAATCAAGTATAATGACACTAGATAATCTGTTTTACTTATTTGAAGAGCCATGGACTCCCTCAAGAAAAACATGTACATTTCAGGTTTTTGTTAACTATTTATATATTATATATTAAATATTACCGTCTGCAGATCCTACGTGAAAGTGATAACTCAAAAACAAATTGCCGGATCAGTTTATAATTTTATACACAGGTAAATATCATAAAGACGCCAAAATGTATTTATTTGGATACTTCTTCGATGAATAATAATTAATTAATTAATTAATTAATTAAAACTCGATTGAATTTGGTACTTCTAGAATTAATGTAAATTAATTAATTAACTAATTAGTGCCCTGAAGCACTTTTATTGGCACAGTGATCTGGGCTGCTAGTGCATATTTAATGTGCATATGCTAATTACAAAGGTCAAATAAAGAATGCCTCTATAGCACCCCCATGTTTATGACCCCTATGGGACCCTGGGCACACTTACTTTGGCAGAGAGCAATGAAACTTGGTACAGTGATTCTCCACTTCTCAAATTTACTAAATTTGACAAAAATATTCTTCACAAGCATCCAGACAAATCAAAAAAGTCAAATAGACATGGTTTTGGGGCAGGGCCTCTTAATTGCTCATTAACAATATAAAAACCCTTAGAAATGTGGCAGATGTATGGGGCCGTTTCACCGGGGACGACAGCGTAGGCCTAGTTGTCTTTCTTTTACAGTTATCAGTTTGTTACTAAAAACATCCACTACTGTTATATGACAACAATGACCTAAAGGTTTTACAGTGTAGCTGGTCAGTGTGTGGACAGTCATGGAAATTGTTTCAACATGTTTAGGACGAAGTTGAGGCTAAACTAGTGAAAATGTACAAGGGCTGGACAAAGGGGCTAGTGAAGCGAATGTATTATTAATCTACCTGCTTTTGGCTACTTGGCTACTGCTAATGTCAAGCCCTGTATATAATATATATCCCATCAACTAACAGGTGCAATGATGAATAGACATCTGTTCACTTCCCCTCAGTGGTGATAATGTTATGCCTGATCAGTATACAAATGACTAAACTTTACTTTTCTGACAACCAACAGTGTTGCATACTCATTCTGATGTTTCAAAATGTATGACATTTTGACAAATAATACAATAACAGTTCACTGTCGGGGGCAGCTGGCACCTTTAGAATGTGTTAAATTTCATTATCATTTTAAATATTTGACTTTTTGGTTGATATTTAAGAAGGTTTTAATCAGAACTTCAGTGTGATTGTGTATCGGTGACAACAGACAGCTAAAGTTCACCATTAGCATACAAAGCAGTGTGCTGTAGTTGAGTTTAGCTTTGTTCAAGGACAAACCTTGAATTCGTAGGACTCCTCGATGACCACCTCCAGCTGGGTGTGCTCTCCCAGACTGGGGCAGCCCATCTTGGCCACCTCCTCTTCCTCAGCCCCCACCGGTGGCTTGTTTTCATTCGAATCACCTATGAGACCAAACACAAACAAAAGTCTTGTGACATTTTGGTGGTATCATATTTTCACCTTAAATGTTAAAAGAAAACTATTCAAAACTCACTTCTGCAAATTCAGAAATAATGTCCTACTTTTTCATCCAAACAGTTCAGACTAAACCAGGTCAAAAACAGTACAAAACCAGGTCTAAATAAGTCTAAACTGGGACTTAACAAGGTGTAAACTAGGACTAAACGAGGTCTAAACCAGGACTAAATCTGGACTTTGAAAACCCTACACTGGGGCCCCTAGTCATGCCCCACTACCAGGGTTTTTGTAATTGCAAAGGACGCCCGATTACCACTAGTAGGAACCCCGTACCACAGACAAAAACCTAGCCATCTTTAAACATTGCCTGTAATCATCATTCATCCTACATTGTAGGGGGCAGCAATCACTTAATGATGAACTGTTTATTATTTAGTTTCATTAAATACTCATCATGTTGTATCACTGGTTGTCATGTTTTCATTTTGACATGTTTATTGACCACCATCATCAGTATATATCAACTAAATGGTAATTTTAATGTATTCATATACCCAATACAAATCTGCTCTTCTCCTCTCTCACTGACAGTCATTACAGTAGTCAGGGCTCAGCAGTCTCTAATTGAAAAGCCGTGTAAGGCATGTGATACAGTGCAAGTGTCAGCCCTCCAACATGTTCACAAACCAATTATATGTACTCAGAATGAAACACGCCCCGGGCTAATGCTTCAACATGTCAGATATGTGAGAGCAAACTGTATCTATGACAATATATGCAAATATTAACCAGCAATGTGATGGTGATATAATGTAGCAGTAGAATACATTTTGTATAGTTTGTGTAACACATTTTTGAGGAATCTGTATTCTAGATTTTTTCTAAATTATTTGAGCAGATTTATCATTGTGAGACCTATGCTCATGAACTTTGGGTCTTGACCAAAAGGACAAGCTCTCGGATACAAGCAGCTGAAATGAGTTTCCTCCACAGGGTGGCCGGGCGCTCCCTTACGCCTCATTCACACCGAGTACGGTCCGTGTGCTGTATGTGTCCAGGCAAATCCCCTTTTGCTGGTGCACGTGGAGCATGGAGCTGCACAGTGTGTGTATGTGAAGCCACATGTGGAGTCTGGAAAAAATTGAATCCTTGCCTATTTCTTCTGCAGTGCTGGATCCAGACACGTACAGCAGCAGCTGGTGTGAATGAGCACAGACTTCAGTGGTTTCTTTTTTCGCGGGAGCGTCTGCGGCACCCGTTCCGTACCACAGTCAGTGTGAATTAGGCGTTAGAGATAGGGTAATGAGCTTGTTCACTCAGGAAGAGCTCAGAGTAGAGCTGCTGCTCCTCAACATCAAGTGGAGTCAGCTGAGGTGGCTCGGGCATTTGTTTTGGATGCTCCCTGTACGCCTCCCTAGAGAGCATGTCCCTCTGGAGGGAGGACAGTGGGAAGATACACTGGAGGGACTGTCTCTCCACTGGCCTAGGAACTCCTCAGGGTTCCCCCGGAAGAGCTGGAGAAAGTGTCTGGACAGAGGGAAGTCTGGGTGTCCCAGCTTAGACTGCTGCCACCCAGCAAACAGCCCCAGATAAAGTGGAAGAAGATTGCTGGATGAATGGATGGATCACTGTGAGAGATCTCTGGTTTGAGAACTACAGTTTCAAATAGAGGGTATGGGCTTGGATCAGTTCAAAACTATTTTCCAGGAGGCATCCCAAAAGAGCAAGCCTCAGGTTAGGATTTTACATGAATGCTTTTTGAACCCTTTTATAAATAGAATCCAATCTGAAAGTAAGTCAATTTGGATGAATGTTAAAAAATAATCTTCAGTAAAATATGTTCTTTCCATCTGAGCTCAGTGTTTCATAACAAACTGTTTGATATTGAAAAACTGTTATCTGTTATTGGACTGTTCTGTAGAAAATCTAAAAGTAACAAAAATAGTCAATTTCATATCAAGAATAGCTGTATGCTACCTCAACAGAGAGGTGATGAAATGGTTGCAAAGTGTGTATTCAAAAGACCTTTTCAACCTGAAGCACTTAATTCAAATAGCAGTCGTTTCCATTCATGAGCTCGGTGGTACAGAGAGAGTTTTCACAGTTGATCAGATGGAGATAATAGTGTTCAGGTCATGTTCGGGTGAGCATTAGTCTGTGGCAAGGATAAATAATACTTTATTCTACCTGTCAGTCCTCCTCTGGCTCTTTGCCCTAACCTTGAGACTAGAACTGGAATAACCTGGTCTTGACTTGGTGACAAACACACTTTTTACATAGTCTTTGAAATGAAATTAAATTGAGACAAATGTTTTACTACCGATCATCATTGTACAGGCAGAACCTAAAGTGGAATCAAAAATTTTCTAAACACTTCACCCACCTTCCCTCTGTATGATGTAAGTGTGCTTGGTGGTGGTTGGAGAGGCTATAGGCAGGGAATGGCTGTCACTGTCAGTCTGCCCCAGGACAGCTGTGGCAAATAATACAGTTTGATGTTGCTTACTACTGATGTCATCCTGTTTTTGTGCCACTGATTCCATTTATTTATGTCTTTATTCACATTTCTTGGTATGCCCACAGAGATGAACTAGGTTTCCTTTTGCGTTGGTCTTGCACACCGCTATCTTGACTTGGTGGTCTTAATTAATGCACTTGTAGCAGTATGCATATATTTGTATAAAACCCTCCGTCACCTGGTGGCGCAAGTGCACACCTTTATAAAAAGCCCACCTCTCCTCTTGCTCGGTCTCTGTGTTGTCATCTGCGCGGTTTTCCAGATGCTGTTTAGAGACTTTTTATTATTTATTGGATAATGTCGGTGTGGTGGTGGCCCCGCACCATGCTCCATTTATGGGAGCCAAGCTGCGTGCTGTCCGGGCTACGAGGGGTGTGTCTGTGCCGTGCTGTGGCTGTTTCACCTGAGGCAGCTTGAAGGTTGTGAGTGGTCACTCATGGTAGGTTTCAGTGGGAAAAGATTGTGCATTGTATTTGACCTTGTGTTTAAGTCTAACTTGTTATGAGCTTATGTGTGTAGGTGTGGAGCAAACCCCATATTTTGGGTTTGCTTGACTTCTTTTATGTATGAACTGAAACAAACCTGCCTCTGTACCATCAATGTGTGCATTATCGTTAATTCTACCCAATTCCTGGTGAAATTTCTTAAGTGGCATTGTTTATTTTTATAGTAATACCCTTGCCCTGACACACACTCACCGTGCTTCTGTCCGATCTCCAGTAGGATGGGCTCTCCCAGTTCTATGATGAAGGTCTTGTTCTTCTCATACTCCTCGTCGTCGATGATCTTGACCTCGATGATCTTCCTGTAACATACACACAGAGCAGAGTCAGCAGAGGCGATGGATGGTTAACCTCTGAGCCCTCCATAAATGAGTAGGGGAGATGACGAGATCAGAAATTCTATCAAACTCAAAACAAAGGTCAGATCTGCTGCACCATGAAGACACATGTATGCTTTCAGAACATTTTATTGTCATTGTGTTCAGATTCTTAGTTAAGGCTTTCACCATATAAGCCTACTGTACTAATATTTTTTCATATAACGTGACAAAATGCTCACTCCACTGTACAACTGAACAATCTATGGTGTACAGTATGTCCTTTTATGGTGCTTAAATGTCCCAATAGTACAGAATCCACAAACAATCACACCATTTGGCTTCAACCTACACACTGGCAACTACACTGTTGCCCATAAATTTGGACTATTCTTTTCAAACACATTCCTATTTTTATTCCTATTTATCAATATTCACCTGATTATTTACCTGCTCCTCAGAGTTTACAGGAAGTAGCCCGGGATCTGTCTGAAGAGTGGGACACCATCAACAAACTCCACCATAGAGGGGAGATTTATATTCCAACTATATGGGCAACAGTGCATAATGAAGATATAGTGGCCCATACAAATAACCACATCTCACAGGTACATAAACACATAAAGTAAGCAGCAGTAGTAGGTTCATGCTGAGGCCAGCCAACAACCTGATGACTCACTGTTTATACCAGGCATAGAACTGAACGCGCAAGGATCATCAACTGTGTACGCAAACGACACGCAACACACTTGAGGTCAGCTAAGGTAGACCCTATGGTCAGATTAGGTTCTCTGCATTTGGCCTATCATTCAATATCACACGGGTGACTTGTCAAGAAAGAGCAGTGGGCAACTGTGGAGAAATCTCTGGGGACCTAGCTGAATCAGGGAAGGAAACATTTACCAGGAATGAAGCAGGACTAAAGGAGTGGACTACATCAGGGAGAAATACTACAATAAAACAGGTCTAAAGTGGGACTAGATAAGATTATATGAAGACTTAATAGGGACTAAACCAGGTCTAAATCAGGATTAAACAAGAACTAAACCAGGATTAAAGGGGTATTAGGGGTTTGATCACTCAAACTCAAACACTCTACAAACCTCACCAAGTCAGTCAGTCAGTGAACGAGGGACAGTGCAAACCACCATGCCTAGAACACGTCTCTTTACATGTTTGCAGTACAAATGCTAACTTGTGCACACAGAATGTAAGCACAGGGGACTCACAGGGTAAACATATGTACATTAATGCATGCTGACACCAGGCCGTAGTCACTGTCCGCTTCATTGAACCACGGCATATTACCATCTGCGGCCTCTTCTCCACCATTCATTCTGATATCCACCTCTAGCTTTCTCAACTGGGAGGCTGGAGTGAGCCCAAACCAATCATTAATTGGTATAATGTGCAGCATGTATGTATTTCAAAATAGAATAAATCCCTTTTGATGATGTCAATTTATGTATTTTAGCCCCCACAAAATATTCACAAACCTTTGGCCCCAGATTGTCATTTAGCAAATATAATGTAGCCAGTTGTAGCCAAGAAATGATCCCTATGAGTGGAGTCATGTCCTCCCTGTGTTACCGTGGGTTCCCTCCTCTTCCACCATCCAAATACATGCACGTAATGATTAATAGGATCTCAAGAATCTTAATGTCCTATAGTCCTTGGGCAAGACCCTTCCCCCATTTTGCCTAGTGGTGTGTTTAATATTTGGTAAGCTGCTATTGAGAATAACTGTTGAAAAAGTGATTCAAGATGAGACCATGAAGAGATAGACTATAGGGTAGACTTTAGTGTGCTTATAGGGAAACTAGTTCAGTGCATTTGACCCATCCTGGGACAATTAACCTACACTAGGACTACACCAGGAAAAGACCAGACTAAACCAGGACTTAACCAGGTCTAAATCTGGGGAAAAAACAGACTAGACTAAGACTAAACAATGACAAAAACATGATCTAAAACAACATAGCTCCATATTTCCTCTGTCTAGCTTCTTCTTCTACCTTGTTACTCTCTGACACCTGCTCCCCAGAAACCCCTCTCCATCAGAACGCTCCTCTGTGGCCAAGTCCTGTCAACGCATTGATGCACAACAACACACACAAAAAACCCACACACAGCTCACAAACATACAAAATAGAATATGCTTCCAAGGAGAGGTGCCTTGATTGAAACGCAGGTTGTAAATGTTGTTTTATTGGAGCCATTGCGCTGCGTACAGGTCTGAACAGATAAGTATGAGCAGATAATGAAAACGCACAGAGAAAATGAAGTTTTAGTTTTAGTTTAGACCTGGTTCCAAACTGATTTAGATCTGGTTTACCCCTAGTTTCCTTAACCTGAGTTAGTCTCAATTTAATTCTGATTTAGTCCTGCTTTACTTTTGCTTAGTCCGAGTTCTAATCTCGTTAGACTTGGTTTGGTTATGGATTAGTTCTGATTAAAACTTGATATAATCCTGGTTTAGTACTAGTGTAGACATGCTTTAGTAATGGATTTGACCTGGTTTATAACTGTTTTTTTCCATGATTCTACTTACTTATCATTGGTTAAGACCTTTTATAGACCTGGTTAAGACCTTTTATATACCTGGTTAAGACCTTTTACAGACCTGGTTAAGACCTTTTACAGACCTGGTTAAGACCTTTTATAGACCTGGGTTAGACCTTTTATAGACCTGGTTAAGACCTTTTACAGACCTGGTTCAGACCTTTTATAGACCTGGTTAAGACCTTTTATAGACCTGGTTAAGACCTTTTACAGACCTGGTTAAAACCTTTTATAGACCTGGTTAAAACCTTTTACAGACCTGGTTAAGACCTTTTACAGACCTGATTAAGACCTTTTATAGACCTGGTTAAGACCTTTTACAGACCTGGTTAAGACCTTTTATAGACCTGTTTAAGACTTTTATAGACCTGGTTTAGTCCTGATTTAGATCTGGATTATATAATAATAATGCATCAGTTTATTTAGTGATTTTCTCAACACTCAAAGACACTTTACAATTACATTATTCATTCACTC
>JAVQKC010190847.1:0-36981 GCA_036025475.1 Philypnodon macrostomus | reverse complement strand
TTTTATATATATATATTTATTATTATATATATATATATATATATATATATATATATATATATATATATATATAGTTAATTACTGTCAATTATAGTACAAATTCTGTAACCGTAACTTTGATCAAGAATAATATAGCATTGCTAAATTTGAAATAGGAGGAATAGCTAAAGGTAGATTAGCTAATATCTCAGACAGACTCTTAATGACAAAATTGATATTCATGATAATGTTTATTATTGGACAAATTAGGCATTGTAGATTATTTTGTGTCATACTTGACCATGGCACTGTGAAATTCATTTGCATTAACTGAATGGAAACACACACTCACACACACTGTAGGTGCGCGGGAACAGTGTGGGTGGATGACTAAACTGTAAAGAAGCTTCAAAAAGGGGGGTTTACATTCTTATATGCATCTACAATTATGAATGCTTTAAGCACTGGAAGAATTTTACAGCAACTGAGACGTTGAAGAAAAAAACTAAAAAAATAAATGTAATAGAATAAAACCCTGTTTCCTACTGTTTACTTCTAATGATCATTTTCTTATACTTGTCTTAGAACGACATCATGTACAGTAAAGTACAGCATATACAACACACAGAAGTGTTTGGGAAAGTGTGTAGGTTTGAGGGAGCAAAGGGAATGCTGGGATACGTCCTGGACAGAGAGCAGATGGTGAGGATGAGAGGATGTGTGGTCGCAGTCACACACATGATGACAGTGAGAGGTCCCACTAAATGATCATGTGGTTTCACTATGAGTCGAGCCCACCGCTGCCACACACACTTATAAAACACACAATATATGGCTTTTCAATACAGCAAAAAGACTTGTGCTATACAAAACACAGATATGCACAAGCTTCATTTAATACAGTTGGAATTCTGCATCTGCTGATGCTTAGGCTGTAATTTATTCATTATTTTCTATTCCTGGGGTTGAACTTTTGACAATTTACATACAGGTGTTTGAATGAATACATTTGACCTCAGGTAAAGTGTCAGTAGGTTTACAGACTAGAGCGAGGCAATACATTTAATTCAAACAGACTAATATTGTACTTGTCCAAGATAAAAAGAGCTACACCTGTGCTACAATGAACTGAAAACTATAACTGCAGTTAACAATCTAATGTGTTAAAATTAAAACATCAGTTATGTAAAATTGTGCCTTTTGTGTGTGTTTTTTGCCATTTCTGTTATAGCTAGGTCATTCTGGCATGTTATGTGATGGTGGATTTTAGAAAAAGGCTGATATTTACACTGCGCTCAGCGCGGTTTGTTCTGGTTAGATTTGGCTTTTTCTGGCAGAACTACTGGTTCAGACTGGCAACACACTAAGCCCAGTTTGGCCTAAATTATATGTGGTGTGGTCAGCTCTGTGGGCCAGGGCAATTCCCTCACTAATGGCTCCTGTGTTTCTTTACCATGACCAGGACTGTCATCACAATCATGTAGATGAAGACACACAAGCACAGGATGAAATGTAAAAAAAACATAAAATTGAGTTACTATTTCATGCCATATATGATCAAACCTAACTGAAGAAAGAGGCCTGAAGTCCATAAGAAATGTAACTTTAGTGCCTATTAAGTAATATGAGGATCAAATCTGGGCGATTATGTTCAGTCACACTATCTAGATGTAGTTAAAAATTAATGCCTTCAAATTGAATTTAAGAGGTGTTGCAGTTAAGGCGAGAGATCTGTTACTGCACCCAATGGTGAGTCAAAGAGTAGATTTCAGCTTTTCAAAGAGCCACTGAATTTGATCTTGATGTTCCAGGTATAAGACATGCTAGGTATCAAATCACCCTTTAGTATCACATGCTATACTGAGCCATGTTTTGTTAAGAATTAATATATGTACAGTCATCTGCAAACAATGTCAGTATATCAGCTCTGAGTCGCCTCTGGACAAGAAAATGAAAAGATAATTGGCGTTACAAGTAGTGGAATATTTACCCCAGGTCAAACAAAGCCAGGAGTGAGTCACATTTTAAACAAAAGTGACTTGGTTTCGTTTGTGTTGACGTGAAGGCTGTTTGCTCTGGTGACTACACACTACAAACAATGGTCAGGTAAGTGAGGAGCCAACAGCACAGTAGGCCACAGCTCTGTGTGTCACCCACATGCTCTTCAAGCACAGACTCTTCAAGCCTTTGAGGACAATATCTTAAGCTATGGGCAGCACAGCGTGGATGAGATGCTGACGACAGTGCAAGGACCGTGTGTAAAAGAATCACAAATGTTGGCATTGGTTCAGAGTGAAAACTGCTGGACTACTGAAGTTCATGTCAGGGGGTTACCGGGGGAATTTGATGTATTTTACACAAAGCTACCTTTTAGTATTTGAGCAACCATTAAGAAAAATAGGACAAATGAAGAGGGCCCATGAGATTTATATGGATGAGGTGAAAAAGCACATAAAGTTAAGTGAGACAGAGGCATATGATTCACTGCAGCAAACCAAAAGGTATAGAATCTGAATCTGAAGGGAGTAGACCTTCGTTGATATAACAAAAATAATTTCATAACCATGTGGAATATTGCAATCAGGACTAAATAGGACTAAAGGAATCATGACAAGCGTTTGCCTTTATTCACAACTTCATCGTGATTCAATTGGCCAAGAAAGAGCCAACAAGTCGCCTCAACCCAGCTCAAAGAAGAGTTATAAAAACTGCCCTCGTTGCTGTTGTGTAAACAGAAACATGCTCTACTTCAGCGATGATGACTATAATTCTTTGTTGCTGTTTATTTAACTTTGGGCACAACAATTTTCATGCTGCCCATAATGACTTAATGGCAACAGTCATTACTCAAAGTAATTTAATGGTTGGTGACTCAGATGAGTTTTTGTCTCAAATATTTACTACATTCCTGAACATGTTAGGCTCACTCAGTTAAAAGAGAAAACACTGACACGGGTCGTCACATTAAACAAACACTTAAAATCATAAAAAAAACACTGAAGTTTGTGATCATTGAACACACAGGTGCCCAACATGCATGGGCTGAAATTAGATCTGTGGGCCTTTGTGATTTTATTATTTTTGATGGTTTGTATTGTAAGTAGTCACCACCACCTCCCCCCTGAGAGCAGCTGGACTAAATACACTTGAAGTGGTGCCAGTGAGTGTGATTTTACTTCTCTTCACCCGAGTTGGTGGGCTTTATCCTGCTTCAATAATCATCTGTGTCTTTGAACAATGATCTCCTGCTGTCTCAGTGGGACACAAACACAGAAAATGGGAGCGCTGACATTTCTAGTTTCATTGACTAGAATGATCACCAAGGAACAAGCTCTGTACCCCCCTCTGCTGGTGACTCTGCAGTACTGGCACTAGTTTCATCTACTCAGAGCCATTGAAAAGCATAGTTCTGATAACTCGATTGGCGATAATAGACCAGTTTTTTAACGGCAACATATTCTCTCAATAGTTCCGGGAAGTAGCCGCACGAGCTAATAGTGCCATTGAAATGCATTGAGAATTGCGCTAAGGTGGAACTATTTTGAAGCTGCATTGTTCATTTTTTTGGGACCTCCGTTGGCGCACCTCTCTTATCGCTATGGTTCTGCATCTACTTACAACACATGCTTAGTATGATTTTCAGCAAGTTGGTTGAATCATTATTTAGCTATAGTCCTGCATAGCTCACCATATATATCTCATACACTTTCAACAATAGTAATCTCAGAGTAGCTAACACAAAAGAAAAATCAATTACATTTACTTTCCTCTATGGAAAATGCATGCTTAGTAACGAGTATTAATTCTGTATAGGTCACTGGCACCATCTAGCGGCTGTTCTTGGAATGCATCAAAGGCAGACAATTTACGATAAACAAATCCCATGATGATCAATCTAACAGATACTGTGTAACATTGAAGTGAATGTGATCTTATTATTGTTTTCAACAAGACAAAGAATGAAACAGCTGTTTAAGTGTCTATAGTGAAAGCCAGAAATCAGTTTAATAAAAAGCCATTGATGCTGGTGATGTGCTTCTGCATGTGTCATATGTTTTTTTACTTTCAGCTTTGAAGACTCCAAATCTGATACCATGAGAGCTAGTTCAAAGTCTTTTGGACAAGACAACAAACAGCTCTGAAAAGGTCAAGCAGTGAGTGTCTATGTGGAAATCTTAGTGAGAGATCTGAACCTGCCACAGATATAAATAACTGACCCAGTCCTAGTTTTCACAAAAAAGTACATTTCTGCTGCCCCTCTATCTTCTCATACCACATGAATACATTCTTTTATGTTTTCAAATCAAAATGTAATCAAGTAAATACAACATTTGGGATGGCTCTTTTGTTCCTGACAGCCCTCCTACAAGCTGTATAATTACCCATGTTCCTATGTGTGGGTGACTTTCACTGTTCTTACATAACCAAATAAGCCTACCTATATATATTTATTATATATTTATTTATCTTTGACATATCTTGACTCATTAATATTCAGTTATATCAAGTAGTTGACAAGAAAATATGAACAAGCAGTAACTCCAAGCTGTGAAAAATGCGTATCATTAGAAAATAAGTCAATCCAGGAACAAACGCACGACTGCAGCAAAGAGCACCGAGTTCTGTCGTGAACTCGATGACACGACTACCTGCACTTCCAACCATGTCCGCTAGATGGAGGCATTCCACACCAAGTCTTGTTTCCAAAACACTGTCCACTACACGGAAACTAAATCAAAACTTGGCACCTTACAACAGTTGGGGCAGCAGATCTGGCTATTTAAACAGCAGAATGGAGGACATGCACGGCCACTTGCCAGGTCAGTGCTCCTGGGTACAGAGTAACACACAATCGTCTCGGGTCTTCACGATGACAGATGGAGATGGCGCAGAAAAAAACCAAGCAGATGTTTTGGAAGGCTGATTTGAGCGTAACTTTATAACAGCAGGTCCCCACAGTCAACACTGACCACAGGCACAAGAGCCAATTATGAAATGAAACCGCACGAAAACTGTGATATCAGAAAAATGCGATAATAAGAACAATAAGAATAAGAATAAACATACGGGTGTGTTATAAAGTGATTTAGTTTCACAGTGGGGAGTCGAGGGGAAACGGAATGAAGACGTGTGAGGGGTGAGGGAGGTTGTTTTTATCGTCATGTGCACTCATTGAGAGGGGTCAGCGAGTGCGATTGTTCCTGGACTGCCTGTCAAAACAGTGCATCTACCACAGCGCCTGTTTATCTCCGCCCCATTAGGAAAAAAGCATGCACGCACAAACCCACCAACACGATCACGCATCTTACATGTACGTGCAAAAACAGGGACCAGCTTTAAAACTAGCTTCATAGTCCTTTGAATGTTCTGGAAGCAACCTGACAAGCGCATCAACACGAGCTTTAGAGACCTGCGTCACTACACCACCATTAGCACACAGTTGGAGTTGTGTCATAAACATGAACAGGCAGGTGAGTAAGTCAACAAAGCACCAAAAGTCTTACCAGGCAAGGGGTGTCAAAGCCGGTGCCAGGACCCACAGAGGAGAAGATCCCAACGCCAAACCAGCAGCCAAGCACCACCACGTCTTCTCCTGCATGTACTGAACATACTGCAGAGGCCAGAGAGAGGGACGGTCAACCACATGGCAGAGACACATGCACAGAGTGTGAGCAAAACAAGCGGAGGGTGAGTGGAGGGAGGGCCACAGAGACGAGAGGGTACGAGAAGAAGTGCAGAGAGTCTGCTGAGAGCAGCCTGTTGTTGAGTTTGGGGTAGAGAGCCCTAGGGTAGTAGAAGGGTTCAACTCACTGACACTAGAACTCTGCCATTATTCTTTCTGGGAGCGGCCAGCTCTTACACAACTTTAGAAAAATCCTACTCAGAAATCTCTCTCTATATTCATCATTATCACTCCATCTCTGAGCCCATTCACACCTCCTCCACCTCCTCCTGGAGTCAGCAGGTTGCTTTCAGGAGGAGCGTGATGATTACGGGAAGAAGGGAGGGGATGGAGAGATGTAGAGAGGCATATATTTCACGAAGAACTTCATTTACCAGCCCCCAGGAAACCCGGCTAAACACACCAGGCCCTGCCTCTGTGTCTTCTGGCTGAATCCAGGGAAGTGCAGTACCAGTCATGGCCAATTGTATGGTTACTGAGAAATGATTACACAACTTCTTCAGTCACTGCGTTGCCACTCCATGGCAGTTTCATAATACAGACTATTGGTGGAAAAATACAAGCTCCACTATGCTACTCATCCAGAAATTCACGGGAATTCACTCACTGAGCTTCAATAATGTTGCCGTACCTGATTTTGTGCAGTGAAAAAAAAAAACAAAAAAAAAAAGACGTTCCTCTTCCTCTCTCAATACTCTATCACGGTCTCACACAATCCAGGAATAACCAACTAATAACAAACTAAAAACATTATTCCTGACAGATTCTAGTTCTTGATCAATAAACAATAGCCGTAGAAGCGCGTGATTGGTTGAAAACAAGTGTCCCTGATAGTGTCCTTATAATACAGCCCCCCCCCAAAGGGTTTTCTCAGGTGACTTCTGGTATGCTGCACTTTTGAATGTATTTCTGCTCAAATACAAAGCACAAATATGAGGTACTGCAGCTTTAAGTTGATGACTTTATCTAATGGTCTGTGTTTGATTCACTCAAGTGGTCTATTTATTAAGATATAAAAGCTTAATCATGCCATCATCACAGTCCACCTCAGAGTCTGGGTAAAAGGGGGTATTATCAAGTGAGCAGAGAAAGTGCTAAGGGTGTGTCTGTAGAGTTACTGATTGAGGGCAAAGACATCAGATCAATAAAACCACCTCTTTGGAAACTATAATACTGCGTGTTCAAAAGAGATCTGCTTATTAATATAAACAATAAAACTCAAAAAAGATACCGCAAAATAAAGTGTGACGTAGTGAATTAGTGATATTACACAGCATTTTGACTCGACCAAGTAAAATATACTGCGCATTCTTTAATAACAATCATTACTGAAGTTTGTTTGTTCTAACGCTAGCTCGAAAGCTTGCCGCTAAAGGCTAACAAAGCCTAAATGTTTACTCACCAGAAGGCGAATATCAGCTAGTTAAAAAGAATACAGAAGATATATGTCCTTTAACATTTTAAACTCACCAGGATGAGATTTTATCAGAATGAAGGAGTGAACTCATTGACCGCAGCCCTCCCTCTCGCGCCACCGTCTTAAGTCATTGATAAGCTCTGCGAGGAGTTAATTGAACTCGACACACAATTTATATCAATTTAATGGACATGACGTTTGCCATTGTCTTGCAAAGGTTAAATGGTGCCAATAAAAAAGGAAATGCCGTGGGGATTTTATTTGTTTTACTTTTCTGAGTTAAGCATGTATCATATATAACTAACTGGAGAGAAATGCTTGTTATTGAAGTTGAGCATAAATCTTATCTTATATTTGAATTTATTTTGGGGGATAGAGAAGTTAGCCAATATACTGTATTAACAAGGCTACATGACAAGTGTTAGTCAACTATTAACTTAACCGTGTCCATATGTACCAGCCACAATATGTGAGATACCAAGCGTGAAAGGTTAGTGTGTATGTGTGTTGTATGTATGTGTACGTGTATGTGTGTGTAGGCGTGTTGTATGTGTGTATGTGTGTTGTATGTGTGTACGTGTATGTGTGTTGTATGTGTGTGTACGTGTATGTGTGTGTATATGTGTGTACGTGTGTTGTATGTCTGTATGTGTGTGTACGTGTGTTGTATGTGTGTGTGTATGTGTGTATGTACGTGTATGTGTGTTGTAAGTGTGTGTATGTATGTTGTATGTGTGTTGTATGTGTACATGTGTGTGTACATGTATGTGTGTGTATATATATGTGTGTACGTATGTACGTGTGTACGTGTATGTGTGTTGTAAGTGTGTGTACGTGTATGTGTGTTGTAAGTATGTGTGTTGTATGTGTGTGTACGTGTATGTGTATGTGTGGGTGAACGGTAGCGTCTCTGTCAGCACACTGCTCGCGGTGTTTGTGGTTAACCACTTCCTCTTGTAGTTTAGAAAATAAACACTTTGTCCTCTCACAGTTAACCACACAGACCTCCCCGTGAGTACACTCTGACCTTCTTTCAGACCTCGTGTCAACAAAGATGAAGTGTGTAAAAGCATGTTGCAGTGCAATGAACTGGAGAGCATGCATGACACTGTAGTGGGTCTGTGGGCAACAGCGTGTATGTAGCCTTCACTGTGCTCTGGCAAGTGCACTTACTAGGGCAGAACAAAAGCAAGATAAGGAAGTACTGCCTCCACTGAAAGCAAATGTTTAAATCTGAATGAAGACTCAACAATCAGGGAGGAATTCTTGGTTGATAACATTAAGAAAACCAAGGTCATGAGCATGTGTGCAAAAATATGCAAAGCAAGTTTTCTTCTGCAATGACAAGCATTACTAACATCTACATAAATAAAGCTGCGCTCACATTAACACTATTTACTGCATGATTCATAGATAACTTTGAGCACATTTCTTATCCTGCTATTTCATTTAACATTTATTATCTTCAAGTGTGGTGCAGCATAGGTGTAAGAACCACAAAGAAGCTTTGGCTGTACCTGAACATTCAGAAGCCTTCAGATGTTTCCACTATCAGACCAAAAACATTCTTCTTGTCTCATGTGTTATCAGGCATTAATGAACGTATCTGGTCAAAAGACATGCAGATCAGTGCATGCAAACAAGTGAGATCTGTGTTCAGTGAGTAAAAACAATGTAGATATTTTAAAAGCTGTGTAGCCATGTGACTGAAATCTGATCTGTTAGTTTGTTATTACCTGTTTTGGAAAGCCTTGCGGTCTGAGGTGGTCTGCCCTTTCCTCCATAACTTTCTCCATAAAGAGGTCCCGGTGAGAGAGAAATGAGAAAGGGTGCAACTTCAGTCCAACCTCTAAGTAAAAAAAAGATTCATCCCAAAAGTCCCAGGGGCAGGTCTGAAGGCACGCACTGGTGTGTTTGTGTGCCCCTGCTGCTTCCTGTAGATTACAGGTAACTTAATCAGCTCTGTGCATGACCTAATGACTACTTTGCTGGCATCGATGTTGACACTGGAAGCGCATGCAAGGCTCCTTCATGTCTGTTGTGTACACATCTCCATACAAAATCATATCATTAATTTTACCTGCACCAAGGCTATCATTTGGAGGAGCCAAATAACCAGTTTTTAAATCTCATGAAAGTGAGAAATAAATGGTCCCTATACTGTGATACTGGGTATAAAGGGATAATAGAAAAAAAACATCATACCATTTAAAATGTTATATTCATTTTGGTCATATCACCCAGCCCTGTCTAGGTGTGTGGTCAGTGCATGGAGACTTTGACACAGTTATGCAGTTCACCATCTGCTGGAATTGTCAGTGTTTCAATAATCCCTCTCTCCTGTGCCCTAGAACTGGGCCTCCTGTTTCCAGGCGTTCACACGTGCACCACACTGACATGTTACACACACACACACCTCAAAGCAGTGGTAATTTGATTGAGGCTTTGCTACAGTTCTGGTTGTTGCCTATTGGCAGTTATCACATTAAAGCTTACTTAATAAAAATGCAATGACGGACGAACCCACATTAGATGCTGCCATTTTTATTTGCTCTCATACTGCCTGGGTCATAACTTTTGATGTAGGCCTATAATATGTCACCGACTCCCTGGCCACTTTAGGTACAAGGCATTTCTAATAAAGTGGCCTTGGTCCTGCTGCTAAAACCAGTTCGTGAACCAGTCCATTTTCTAAGTCACTTAAATCCCATTTCTTCTCTGTTGATGGAACTTCAGCAGATTTGTCATTTAACATTTCTCAAAATGCATGTCATGAAATTGGTTGATTCGATAAGTGTGTTTACTTGAAAACACAATTAAAGTTCGCACAAAATAATGAGTTTTTTTTCTTACTCTCTTGGGTACTATCAGTACTTGGTGCACTCCATAACAACCCCACTGTCTGTGTAAGCCACAGTAGCACAGCACTTGATTGCGCAATCGCTTCTGCAAAACAACTCTGACCTGTTGATTAACTCTTTTGTGAGGGACAATAAAAAACAGTCATAAATCTTTTAAATTCTGATAAAGACATCACAAGCCACTTTAGAGACAGTAATGTTTGTGAAATCACAGAATATTATGTAACAGGTAATTGGCAGAAAACTTACCAGTCAGTTGATTTATCCACAACAATAACCTCTCACGCTCAACAAGTGGCAAAGCCAATGTAGGTCATCAGTCACAAACTGCATCATAACTTATATACAGGGTGCGGTGATGGTGGGGGCCAGGGAGGGAGAGATGCAGGATTTTGCCAGGGAGGGGTTGAGTGGGCAGGCAGTCACAAGTGAAGCACAGAAAAGACCAAGAGAAGAGGAAAGAATATTTTACAATTTGCCTGTTGGAACCTCTGGAGAGCCAGTCTAATTAAAAGCCCTATAAATAAGTAGATCACTTTCCTGGAGCACACTTCTGACGCTCCTCTGTCCTCAGAAGGTTTTACACACAGTCAGTCAATGGCATATGGGCAAAGATACTTCTTTTAGGTCACTCTGTAAGTACATCAATCAGCATGCATGAGTACTTAAGTAAGAAAAGCACTTCACAGTCTGCCCCCATAGGTAAAAGAGTATTTTATCTTGTATTAAACAAAATGATTGTAGGATAATAAAAGAGCTCTGAACATCAAAACGGTTATAACGTCAGGTCATATTGACTACTTGCTTTTGATTAATTAATGACATGCCAAAAGCTATTGTTAAAGTAGTGACTGGTGAACGAAGAAAAAGTGTCCGTCACATACTATCATGTTGACATAGCTCCATTGTCAGGTAAGTATTTTTTGTAAGTAAATAGTACAAAATAGATTACCAGTCAAGGCATCTATTAAAGTACCATTATGTGCCTGTGTTGAATAGTTGGTTGGCAAATAGTCAGGACTATATTAGGAAAGGGGAGAACACATCATGTATAGTTCCATCTGCATCATTGTGAGATAGAGCCAGAGATACAAACTCAGCCACAACAGGTCAATAAAAGAACAAGCAAATAGTTTTAGATTCTTTACAATTCTGAGAGGATTAGGGTTTTAAGATCCCTGACAGGTCACAATATATTTATCTTTACAACTGCATGACAGGGCCAATATTATGTTACTAGTTGTCAGTGTCACTGGTTTTATTGTCATGAGTCCTGAAATGACCTTCCTTTGACTCGGAGAAACACTTTGCTTTGCCACACTTTTGCCAACTACTGACATTGATATGACTTCTCCGTTTACTGACGCTGGTTTGGCCATATTCCTTATATGATAACACACGGGTAGCCTCCGGGCAGCTTTTATTGATTTGGTTATATCACAAACCCAATACCATACAACGTATATAAAAATAATACACTTTTTAAGTCAAACCAACCCGTTGCTTGGATACGCTTTTATTTTATTTTTATTTAACTTTTATTTATCTCTCATTTACAAACAGGACCTGGCCAAGAGGCTCTGGCAGGACATAAGGCAGGCTAGATAATTCAGGCAGTGTCGTTCAAACTGTGACTATTTTGAGCTGCTATTCTCACAGTGGTGAAAAAAACAGCACAAAAATGGCTGGAAATCCACAATATCCTTCTCAGATCTGGACTGCAAGAGAAGTGCACTTCATTGAACTGGAAAAAATAGCAGATATGTTGGAATTACAGCCAGGCTCCTGGGCAGAAGCAGACGCACAAATAAAGTAAGCAATTGATTCAATACATTCAATGCAATATAGAGATTGATACAGATTTTTTGTGATAGATACTAATTACAAACCTGATTGTGTGTGTCTAGCAAACATGTAGAATTGCAGATCAAACTGCATCAGGCTGTGACTAGAAACAGTCAGGAGAGGGAGCTCCATGACCAAAAACTGAAGCAAGGCCAGGAGATTGCAGCGATGATCAGAGACCAGACGGCTGAAAATACGCTTCTCATCATTCATGTGAATAAGTAAGAGCTCTACTTTCTTTATACAGTTTTTATGTTGATTTTCAACAGGTTTCAAGTTATGTCGCTAAAAATTAATTGTTACGATGTCACGTATGTACAGGCTTAAGCAGAAGGTTGCACAGGTAAAAATGTCCAGGAAGGATGAGGAAGTTATCCCTGAGCTGAGAAACACTGTTATAAACCAGGAAGTCTGCTTACAGGACATGGTGAGTAACCCACTTAAGCTTGTTCATCAATGTGTCAACATACTAATACACATTACAACTGTTCTGGACATTATTTTTGCAGAGAAATGAGCTTAATGAACTCCAGGAGCAGAGAAACATTTTGACAGTTAAAGTAAGACCATATCAGTCTAAAAGAAGTTAATAAAGGCTTAAATAAACTAATGAAGAAACTTTGTAATAATTGTATTTTTTAGCTAGATGGACTTATTGCTCAGAAAAAGGCAACTCAAGAATCCATCTCCACGTGTACAGCAGCTGTAGTGACACTTCAGGTAGAAATCACTCTGAATTTTATAGTGAATTTATTTTCTGCATCTATTGGAAGTTCACTTTTGCTGTGTCAGGTCAGTCTGAAAGAACTTCAAAAATCCATATGTGAAAAGGATACTCAAATACAACAGATGTGCATGTGTTTAAAGACAGCACTTAACAAGATCAGTGCCTGCAACATCAGCAAGGTATCACTTTATCACTGTATGACTTAGTCATGGCAAACGATCTGTTTAAGTGTAAATGTATAAAAATGTCATGTTTTGTTTTTCTGTCGCAGCTCATTTGGGATTGGAAGCAACTTTTTGACGAGATGAGAAAAAGACAAGGCCACATGATGTAAATGGCTCACATAATTTGATGTTGAATTTTAAACAGTTTTTAAACAGTTCGTGTGGTGTTTGGTCACACAGGGGAATGCTGAAGTTATGCAAAAAAAAAAAGATCCCAGAGCTACTTCAATCTGCACCAGTAAGTTGTCTAGAACTTTCAGAGATTAAGGTCACATTTCACCACTGTGAAATTATACAATGTTCTTTCTTTATTTATTATAGGGTTCGGTAACTGAAAAGTACCAACCTAAGAACCTACAGGCAAAAAGGTAGGTTATATATTTTCCAGCTAATGTGTACAGGGCCCATATTAGATGCATAAATCATATTTAAAAAATTGTATACATGTATTTAACTTTAACCTCTGCTTTGTGTGTAGGTTCATTCAGCGTTGTGCCCAGAGCCTTTTGAAGCTGACAGAAACTACCTTGTGTTCCCTGTGTGTTCTGATGTTCATGGCAAGCCTGATACCTCACTGCAGCAGGCCCAACTACGACCTCTTCACCATGTTGTGTGAGCTTGTGGAGTCCTGTGGTGACAATGAACTGGCGCTTCCTTCTGTTATCTAGCAGGAGGTTGCTTTGAGAACCATTATCTGAAAAAAAAACAATGCAGCATAATTATGTGTTTTTGTTTTTCTTTTGTAAACACAAGGGGCATATTCTGAAAGGTGGCTATTTCCACTGTTTCCAATGGGTGTGAACCGATCATGGATTAGTTTAGATTATGGATCTCTCGAAAATACAAGAATAAAATATTTAACATCTAAAGCACAACACTATATTAGCCTAAATACTAGTAGCATTCAGTCTAATATTACAACGTACACAGGCCTAATAAGATGATTAGTCATCATCTCTGGGGTTAAATCCATCAGGTATAACTGAAATGCAAATCAAGTGTTGACAAGCCTTCCACAATCCAATATAATAAATAAAACATCCACCTCCACCTCCTTGATTTATCAAATTGAAAAAGCAACATTGAGAAGATAAAACTAATCATTTACTTTACATAAACAAGTATTAAAAATGATCTATTCACTATTTTAAAACAATTTTTACATTTTAGATTCTTATCTCATCCTTTTTCTTGGCTAAGCGTAGTCTTACGTCATCAAAACGCGTCTGTACAGCGCGTGAATGCTACTTTCACGTTGCCGACAAGTCGAGGCGACTGGTAGGTAAGGAAATCTGTTATTATTATACATATCATTCAAATCACAATCATATCGTTTAGCTTAAAGATATATTATTCTAAAACAATTGTGCATTTGAAGTTTTATTTCTATGTTTTTCAGTCCTTTGCTCAGAGGCGGGAAGCTAGCATTAGCTTATTTGCAGGACAGGAAATCGTCCATGTAGAATTATACGGTTCTATCCGCGTGCTGACTCCTTTTGAGTAAATCCACTTTAAAAAGTCAGGGCTTGATATTACAGATATAACTTTATATTTGTACATAGCCTATAAAAGCTCAGAAATGAATACAACTGTTGAAGAACTATAAAATGATAATCTACCAGGCAGAACTGTTTGTTTAAGACAAATGAAACCGAAGAATGATCATGTATGAAATATAATTTGTCACTTATTGTCACCCATACAGAATAAGCAGAATGGACTTGATCTATGGCCCGCTGGGCTTGGGTGTTGTGGCAGGCTGTGGGCTCCTCCTCGGCTGGTACCTGCGGGGTCGCTTTACCCCAGCCTCCAAAAGTCTGGCGGCGGCAGCGAGCAGCCTGGGAGAGGCCAGTGTGATGGGAGAAGGGGGGGAATTCAAGATGATTCTGGTTGTACGAAATGACCTGAAGATGGGCAAGGGCAAAGTGGCTGCTCAGTGCTCGCATGCTGCTGTGTCAGCCTACAAACAGGTCCAGCGTAGGAACCCCGAGCTCCTTAAACAGTGGGAGTACTGTGGTCAGCCCAAGGTGGTGGTGAAAGCCCCAGATGAAGAAACACTGATTGATCTACTGGACCGGGCCAAAGAAATGGGTCTTCCCATCAGTTTAATTCAGGATGCAGGGCGGACACAGATAGCTCCTGGTTCACGCACTGTGCTGGGCATTGGTCCTGGCCCATCTGATCTAGTGGACATGGTCACTGGAGAGTTGAAGCTCTATTAAACCTCTGCTTTACTATAATAACTGAAACCTTTTACATTTGTACAGTTTTTTTAATAACTTATAGCACTTACCATTTCAGACACCAACAAGGCTTTTGAAACTACTCAAGAGTCAGTTCAGTTACTGGTATTAAGAACTACTTTGCAGTTTTGCCAATAAACTATGCTACATTAAATTGTATGTGGTAAGTTCTGCTACATACTGTTCATTTTTTGCATTTCTTTCCTATACACCAATACAATTGTCACTTGACTTAACTCCAGTGGCCTTTATGTATTGTACGTGAAGGGTCATTGATTATAAGGGTCTCTAAACCCATCTACACAGATGCCAAACTCTAAAGTCTGAGTGGAGGCCCCTAGTGCACGACAGACTAAATACTAAAAACACCAACATTAAGATGCTCCTGAATAAATTTGCTACAAGCTATTCTTCCAAAATACAGTAAACAAACTGACAAACAAGAAGCCTTTATTTTTTTAAGTGGAAAACAAAACTGCAGTTTCATTCATTATAATCCTGATTATGCACAATCAATTATCTTAAGTGCACAAATTTATTCTAAAGTAATTCCGATAAGAATATAAGTTCAACGTTAATGATTGATTTTTTCTGTATACACGCAAGCCTTTGATAAAAACTTCATATATTACCACAAGTCCTGTGACATTGTTTCTGAAATGGATGAGTGGGTCAACTGAAAAGGTTAAAAGCATGTTTTAGAAATCCTTCCTGAACCCCAGACAAGAGGAACTACAGAGTATCCAGCAGAAAGGGGGCCGGAGCTCGTCAGTCAAACAGGTTTGTTGTTCTGGCTGAAGTGGAGTCCCCACACCTACAGTTTAAAGTACAATTGAATTTGAACGCAGATGCACAGGGACATCTTGCATAGGCTTTGCTGAAAAAGATACTTTCTATGAAAATTGTTAAACACTCGCTGGTTTTCTTAAATGCCCTGAAGCAAGTGTACATAAAATGTAGTGTTTCAGGATTGTGGTTGTGGAAGCGGCAGTTTTATATTCAAATACAGAGGGACAAGTTGTCTGACTATACAATAATTAAATGATTTTTACAGTTGGACAGAAAAAGCTGCTCACACATCAAGGTCTACATTTTTTCACTACAGAGTGCAAATCAGATGCTTCACAACAGACCTTTTTAGACTGAAGAGGACTAGCTCTTCAAAAAGCCCCCTCCCCATTCAGAAATTACAGAAAAAAAATAACCTAGTCAATATGGAATGTGAGAAAATTAATCTTGTGATACTAATGTTTGAAAACAGAAAAGTCCTTCATAGCAAAAGGGGTAAAGTACAAAATAAAAACAAAGTGTTGGTATTATTTTTGTATCCTGAAAAGGCAGAAGTCTGGTGAAGGACTGTGGGCGATGAAAGGTAGTTCCAGCCTGCTTGTGGAGAGTTTAGGTTGGGCTTTACATGCCATAGCCAAAGCCTGGTTGGGCAGCTGGCTGAACATAACCTGCAGGTGCTTGGTAGCCATAGCCATATGCTTGTTGTGGGGCCACAGGTACGCTGGGGCCTGCAGTCAGCATCAGCTGTGGTGTGCCTGCAAGGTACATGGACATTGTTTACACAGGCAGCTCATCAGCTTTGTCCTGTAACTTAAGATGTTGTACTTACCATAAACAATAGGTTGTGTCTCTGTTGCCTGCTCCTCTTCTTTCCTCAGGGACTCTGAGGTTTCTAGTTTATCTACCTGTAGGTCAAAGAAATACACACATTTAGTATATACTAACCACAAAAAACAAACGCTTTAGAAGTCAAGGCCAGTCTGCGGTATACACCAAAGATGCTGTTACAAAAACTCAAAAACAATGTACTCATTAGCCTGCAAATCATCTGATTTTTACTGTTAAATGGTGGATGTGATTGGGACCTAGTGAAGAATTAAAATGTATTTTACACTGAGTGAACACAAGTGTCAAGGCTTACTTAGTAATGCACATCGTGAATTTAGACTCTCATGCCTTGTATACATATGCATTCAGTTTCTGCCAACTGTGCCAAGTAATGTTCTAAAGCATTACTCAAAACAGCATGCTCATGTCAATTTACATAAGTACCGCATACAACAGGCAGAGGCAAGGCACCTTTTTGTGACACCAAAATTGAAAAACAAACATAGGAGCTTCTCAAAGTTATGACAACCATCTCCAGGTGTTTTATACATGCTTCATAAACAACTTCAGGCTTTTATATATTAACAATTCATTATAACAAAACATCAGATACATTTACAGTTTTTATTCCAGTGGTAAATGCCAGTAAAGTGTGTTACAATATTCTACCTAGTTATACTATATATGTTGAACAAAAGTCAAAATGTTTCAATAAAATGCAAAATGACTAATCCATGCAAATACAAGGCCAGACTTTTGAACCTAAAACTGTAAGGTCAAAGCAAGAGCTTTTAACTTTCACCTGCTCCATAACTGCATCAACCTGAAATAGAAACGGATAATGAAACATTCATTTACCCTATTGCTTAAGCTCACCACAACATACTTTATTCAAATATAATTTGGTCCATGTTGACTTAAGTTTTTACTTCCAATTTACCATTCACTTTATCTGTATCTTGACTTTGTGGCACCAGTCATAATTGCATGTGTGGTTCTTGTAACAATATAATGACAACCCACCTTGCTGAGGTACTCCCTCATGACCTGGATGAAATATGGCATAGAAAAGTCCATGATGTTGTGCCTCCACGCTGTCTCCAACACCACATCAGGCCGCAGCAGGTCATAGCAGGTGAAGAGGCAAGAAGCAAAACACTCCTTCTTGTTCTCCTGTAGGAACCAGGCCAGCAGCTCCTCTGCCAGCTCGGTGTCTTTTGACTCTGAAGCGTAGAGCATGGCGTCCTAGAGGAAATATAAGACAAACCAAATGAGTCATCATAAAACATACTATACAGTAAAACTGTCTACAAACGCTGTTTTACAAAAACTCACCTTGTAGAGCTTGTCCTTCTTGCAAAGCTCCACACTTTGTTTCCAGCGGTTGTTGCCCTTGAAGAGGTATGCAGCAATTCTCCTGAACTCAATCAGCTCATGCTTTTCCATAAGCTGGGCCAGTGAGATGTTGTCAAAGTTGTCATAGGCATCTATTGATGTCCTAAGTGCCTATTAGAAATGCATTTGAATACAAAATAAATACATAAATAATCACCAAACAATAACTAAAGTTTTTTTATTGCTTACTTGATAATCCTCCTCAACAATAAAGAGGTTGTTAAGTGCTTCATTGACTGATTTGTTGTTGTGATTCTGTACTGACCGCAGGTATGGTTTGACCAAAGGCAGCTGTTTGACCTGTGGATACGGATACATGTGCAAACATTAATATCTGCTTGATATAACATTCTCATTATTTTTCTTATCAGTATAAAGTTCAATTCAATTATACCTTGGTGAAAAAGTTGACAGCGCGGGAGTGATCCAGTCTTGGGGAAAGCACTATGAGCAAATCATTCAGTAACAAAGGCTTGAACTCCAAATAGAACTGGGTGGCTTTGTAGTACAGCTCCACATTTGCAACCTGTAGAGGGCACAGTACAACAACATAGTTCATTTTACATTGATTATTCTTAAAACGCCTTTATATGCAAACAATCTGACATATGGTAAACCCCAAAAATATCAATGCCTAAGCCTCACAGGAAAAAGATGATTATTGAGTTCGAACTACTATCTAATTTTAGTGGGGGCTCACACAGTGGTCAGGGGCTCAAGAAATCATTACACAAACTTCCAACAGTTGGGTTTATGACATGTTCGCTGTATCGCTTTGGTTCGCCTCGCGTGTACTGTGTAATGGACCCATTATTTCACGTAATTATCCATGTGCATATCTCCGCAATTACTGGTATTAAGTTATTTTTTTTGTCAAATAAAAACAGTTTTGAAGATTGGCAGCTGGAGCATACCTTTGCAGACTCAGAGCGGATCCCTGTGCCCAGTGTCCCGCGCATTATTTATCAATTTATTTATTCTAGAGGACTGCAATTGGGCACCCCCTCCAGCAGATGGCGCCCTAGGTGACTGCCTATTTGGCCTCTGCAATGTGAATTAAAAAGGGAGACAAACCTTGGTGATGATGTCTTTGAACTGGCCCTCCTTCCAAGCATCTGTGGGGTGATTCATCATGGTAATGATGGCATTGTCAAACTCTTCATACTTGTCATAGAGGAATACGAGCTCTGCCCACAGGTGTGCTTGTTCTGCTGCTCTCAGGACCTTAGGGATGTTAACTCGGGACCAGAACAGCTCTAGATGTTCCCTCATCTTTTGAGGCTTAAATTTGGAGTAAAGAATGGCCAGCTCTGTGAACATGCCCATGTGAGCACGCTCCAAGCCCAGGGCAGCCTCCAGCATGGTGATGAGCTCCTCAAAATAACCTCGGTCCTGAAAGACAAATATGTGGTAAATATCATCATTAAGCAAATCTTAATGGGACATGTCTAAAGGTTTTGTTACCTGGTAATAGTTAATGAGCTCCTCCAGCTCATCAGCATGCACCACAATGTGAAGGCCACACATCTGGGCAAGTCTGAACTCCTGTCCATCCACACAAGCAAAGCACACTTCTTTCCAAGTGCGAGTGCTGTTAGCCTTACGCGCACCATCCACAGCAGCTTGATACTCTCCAAGGTGCACCAGCGTTGAGGCCAAACGACCAAAGTTGGACACATTGTTGTACAGAAGCTTTGCAGCATCATACATTTTTTCATCATAGCATCGGTCACCAACCTATGTAAAAGTTGGGAATGTTTAGTATGACAAATTTATACACAACAAATTAACTTAACTTTAAAATAACCTGTTGGATGTGAGCATTGTTTGGCCCATTAATAAACTCTTCCAGTTCAGCTAGGCGATTGGTTTTGGCCAAAGCAAATATCAGCTCCGTCTCCACATAGGACTCACGGGCCTTTTTACGAGCCATCTGAAGGAATTTGACCAGGTCCTCCCAGTTACCTAAACCACAAAAGAAGAAATTAAAATCTGATATGCTGTGGGAAACAAACTAAGACCTTTAACTATATTGTACTAAAAACTCTTACCACTCTTATCAGCAGCCTGAACAACCTCCATGTATGCAGAAGGATCATCAGCTTTGATGTAGGAGTCAATTGCTTCCTTAACCAGACCCTTCTGTAGCTGAGCCTTTGCCAGTTGGCTCCAGACTGCTGGTTCATTGCATCGTTCAGCAAATTCATATGCTCTGTCCAAATTGCCAATATGCTCAATAAGCACCTAGGAAAAATCAATTAATCAACACATGGCCTTATTAATATATTACATATTAAGCAAAAAAAAGTCTTACTTGCACAGCTGATGTATTGACATCAAATTTCTTAAAGATGGCAAAGGCCTCCTCAAAGAGTTCATTACTGATTGCAATGTTTGCAATATCAGGAGCATCATAGTTGTCCAGCCTGCTGATGTATTCCATCACTCGTGTGCGGTCTGCCTTGATTGCTGTGAGAATCAACAGATTCTGGAGATTTCTGTAAAAAAAGTATTTATTTAGACATTTAAGATAGATATGATTCACTAAAAGAATAGATTTTCACAGTTAAACACCTGTGTTCACTAAAGACAGAGTTGTCCAATACAATTTTCTCCAGGAGCTCAATAAGCTCATTGGGCAGATCAGCGGTCATGAATGCCTTGACTGTGACAGATACCTCCTCTGGATCCTGTGTTTCTGACAAAGCTGTCTGCACTACCTGAAGGTGACAACAAAAAAGCTTGTTAAAATGCTTTGAGTTTTGTAGATAAAGACACAGTTGTCCTTGGTTTTAACCTGATCAATTAGCGGACGTCTGAAGGGGTTACTCTCCAGTAGAACACTGGCCCAAAGATCAGGGTCTTTACGACGAACCAGATAACGAGACAAACTTTTGAAGAGGGAATTCTCATTGCAAACCTGTAGCCAAAGACACATTTTAAAACATGTTTTATGACAATAACATGCATTTGTATATACACTGTCAATTAAGGCATCCTCACATTGATCAGCTCTTGGTCACACTGTCCTCTCTCATACGCAACGCAAGCAAGATGAGGGTCTCTCTTCTCGCAGTACTTTCCAACCACGCGGCTGTCATAGTATGGGTTTTCTCTTAAGAAACGCTCAGGATTGTTGTTGCTGTCAATGTAAATCTTAGCCAATGCATTATGGGTAGCAGGTTCCTCACATCCTTCATGGATTCGAGACTCCAGCCAGGGCAGCAGCAGCTTCAGTCTGAGAAACAGTGAGATAAAAACTCAATTAGAAAGTTCAGACTGGTGCAGAACATGGCTTGGTATTACATATATTATTTATGTGTTATTACTGTAGAGTAAAAATACCTGTTTCTTTTTTCTACTTCAGCCACTAGTTCATCAGTAGAGAACTGTCCTCTGACAACAAGGATCAAACTCTTGATGACATCTTCAGAGCAGTCCACATCTAACAGACCTCCAACCACCACAGGCAGACGGCTAGGGTTGACCTATAAAATGATAAGTAAAGAAATATTTATAATTAATATTTATTTAATAAGTACCTACAGAATAGAATATGCATATTACAAACTGTATACTTTCCCAATACATGTCAGAATACATGATTTGTACTGTATGTGCCCTTTAGCAGAATGGCTTACCTTCTGCACATAGATCTCAATGTATTTCTGCAGGTTGTTGCGATAAAGGTAGAGCACCAGGTCATGGACAAAGTCAAAGCGATCACAGACTATGATCAGTGGGAGCTGGTCAGTGAGTTTGGCCTCCTGTTTAACACATAGTAAAAGAAACAGTTATTTCCCATAAAGTTCAGTTATATAAGGAAATAATAGCAATAAGAACAGGTATTACTTATGCTTTTGCAAAAACATTTACCGTATTTTCTGCACTATAAAGGCGCACTTAAAAGCCTTTAATTTTCTCAAAAACCAACAGTGTGCCTTATAATCCGGAGCGCCTTATATATGGATTAATTCTAGTTGTGCTTACTGACCTCCAAGTGATTTTGTGTCACACGGTGCTCAAGGCACTCCGTCAAAATGTTTTGGTATGACTTCGGTAAACTACAAAGCTCCGGGAGTCTGGAGTGTCGCGGAGTAATACATACCGGTACTATGCTTCACCATAATATTAGTAGTGTATTATTATTAGTGTTTATATATGACCCCAAAATGGCCATATCATTTTTACGTGTTACAACTGAACGAGGTTGAAAGTTGTTGTGAATACACCATTAACGTTTGAACAATGTTGAGAGTTATTGTGAACGCATTTAATAAAGTTTGACTGACTGACTTGTCTGACTGTTTTGTTTCGTTTAATGCGTCTTATGGTCCGGTGGGCCTTATATATGAAAAAAGTTCTAAAATAGACCATTCATTGACAGTGCGCCTTATAATCCAGTGCGCCCTATAGTGCGGAAAATACGGTAAATGTTTTTAGTTAGTTTTAAGTGTTGTCAGGTCAAAAAAGATAAACAAAGTGGTGCTTTATTTTACACATCACTTGGCCAATCCAAAGGTTTAATGTTCCTTTTTATTCCACAATACAGATGCACTAACTTAACACATAGTCCTAACAGGATCACTAACTGGGATTGTCCATTTTAACTGACAACATGCTGCACTATGCGAAGGCTTGTAACATTAGGACTATTGACCACACACACATCTTAAACTTCCAACGTTCCGCAAAGAGGGAGCACAAATGTTTACTAAATAATTGCATTCACTTGTAATAATAACCACACACAATCCATCTAGGTCTACTACACTAAGCTCTAACATCACTGGGGGCATGTCATTAGGTGTATGGCTTCTGGTGTACACATATACATGCCACCATACTAATCCCAGTTAAAATCCAGGGATTTAACAGGTTGGGATAAAGTACCAGGGAGATTCTGCACTGATGGGACACAGACAGTTACCTGATCCATGTCCTGCCATTTCAAAGACAAGGAAAAGCAAGGACAGTTAATTGACAGCAATAAGGATTATTCATTGAGACATTTTTACAAAGTTTTACATCAGCCTGTCCTATGGAATGCAGTTCAAATTAGTGTAAATTGTCCAATCCAGGCTTGGTCACCTTTTCTACCTTTTCTATGAGCTACCAGTAAAACATTACCTTCAGAAAGTTCTTGACGCGCTCAGGGTCATAGCAGTTGCTCTCTCGACAAATCCTCTCCACCTCTTTAATCTGACCTGTCTTGCATGCAGCTTGGATATACTTGAAATGAACTTCAGGATCCTGACTGAAGTTCACAATGGAGCCCAGGAAGTAGAACAGACCTATGAACCAAGTTCAGAAAACTGAGTTTCAGGAGAAAAAGATGCATTCAACCAAAAAAAACCCACAGATGGACCTTGTATAAATATAGAACAGTACAGAAATAAGGTTAAAAAAAATCTATCTCTATGTAGCTATTATAAACTTTTTTGTTAATAATTTAATAAGAATAGATTTATATTACCTTCAAAGCTCTTGAAAGACTCAAAGAGCTCAGTAAGGGCCTGAGTGGTGAGCTGCTCATGGTACTTGGACGCCACCTGGACACAGATCTGCAGATTCTGGCGAATGTTGGCCGACAACATGGCCCTTAGGCACTCCAGAGAGTCCTCCACTGACAGTGAGCCGAAGAAGTTCACCAGCCACTAAAGATACAGGTAGAATACATTAGCATACTGATATATCAGAATAAATGTTTAAAAAAAAACAAAAAAAAACACTCTTGGACATTTACCTCTGGGTTGAGAAGATGTGTGTGCACCACAGCCCGCTTGATGTCGTAAAGGTCCGTGTAGTGCTCCAATGCCCTTTGCAACAAACCTGCTTTTTCACAAAGCTGGGCAATGTGGGCACGATCATAGTTGGTAAACATCTGGTTGCCCAAGATAGCATCAGCAACCTACAGAAATAATATTTATCGTGAGGTAGTAAAAAGAACACTGTCTAAATTATATAAATATCAAAAACCATGTGGAGGTGTGTACCTGAGGAGCATGCATAAGGTTCATTTCTAGCAGGCGAGTCTGCAGTGGTCCTTCTGAAGGGCGGTTGTTCTTAAGAGCATCAAGAAGGAAGGAAGTACACTGCTGGATCAAGTTGTACTCCATGAACACGTCCACAATCTAAACACAGTGAACAGGTTTGAAGTGAAATCCCCATTGGAGACTTACAATGTGCCATACAAACTGTTCCCTTATATTCAAACCACTTCTTCTAGTGCATATAGTTTTGTTATCTGCTAGTACAGCACTTTAGCCAATAAGGAATGCAGCATCAGCAATTGGTATTTACATTGCAGCAGGTTCACTTTGGCAGGAGCAAAAGGAACAAGTCAAATTGCTTCTAATCATGTGTGTTACTGGAGCAGGTATTGCCAAATTTCTACTGAAAAAAAGTATTATGCGATACTAAAACATGGCGATATGCATTGTACACGTGTAGCGATAAAGTTTATAGATGACCAATATGCTTCAGCTTCACGCGCGTTTTGACTGAATTGTCTGAAACACCAGCTCCGCACGTCAAACCTCTTCCTCTGTGTGAGCCTGAGCATAGGAGAACACAGTGGGGCGGGGCTGCTCAGAGTCACACTCGGACAGAAGGAGATGTTTGCAGCGAGTCCGACAGTGTAGCTTGGCCAGCCGCAAACCAACTCTTTTCTATTCTATACAAAGATGTTAGTCTGGTCTCTCGTTGACTGCATTCAATTTCAAGGGCGGAGTTTACGGTGTATAGTAAACTGATGTCACGTTAGCAAAGTTCATATATGAGACACACATCGCTGCAGCTCATGATTGCGCTGTCCGATGAACGATTCGCTATGAGCAAGGGACCAGAACCCAAGTAGACAAGAAAACAAAGTAGGCTGGGCTGGTATATCAGGCTACCAACAGTGTGCACGGTCTACACGCAATTAATTTGGCAATAAATAATGAAAAGGTATTTATTTAAATATATTGTGAAGTCCTCTATCGTGTCACAAACCAAATTGTGAGCTGGCTATCTCGTTACACTCCTATTTAACATAGGTAGGTCCAAACTATGTTAAATGTGTTAAAAACTATGTTAAAAAATAAACAGGAGTTAATTAGGAGAACTAAAAGTTGGCATTGAAACTAAAATCTCAAACCTGTGTGATGTCAGCCAGCGGCTCCTCATCTTGGACAAGCATCTGGGCAAACTGCAATCCTTGGTCAGGGTTTATTCTCATCACATTCCTCAGCAGAAAGATCCAGTCAGGGGTATAACCAACCTAGAAAATGGGTTGTAATCATGAGGAAAATAATCTTTCCCAACCATAAGTTTAGCTATTGAATTATCATACCTTCTTTGCATACAGTACAATCTTAGGAAACTGTCCAGTCTCTGCGAAGCACTGAATAACTTTGTTGGGGACATTGGCTCTCAGGTAGACACTAAGAGCCAAGGTAGGATCAACAGCTTTCACCAGGTCACCCAGCTCCTCTGAACACTCCAGCTGCAACATATAATTTTAACTGTGAATAAATTATTGAAACTTTTTTGTTTACACAATATAATAAGTAGGTTTAGATCGAAAGGTCAGGTAAAATATGGATTCAGATTTCAGTTAAGACAATAAATATACCTCTAATGAACCACAGCAAGTTCACCAGATTCAGATTTCAGGGACTTTCCCCAGTTTAACTCGGACTTTACACAAACTTATAACGGATGATGTCATGCAAGATAGAAAAATTGTGTAAACAAAGTGGTTACTCAGGAAAAGCCCCTTCCTGTTTGTAGCAGTTACCAGAGACTGTGAATACCTTGTCTTCCTTCAGCCACTTCTCCAGAAGCTGCTTTCGCCCTTGCTGGAGGACAGGTCTGCATAGCTCCAGAGACTCAAACTTGTTGAGCTGGCCCTGATCCAGAAGAATACCAAAATACTGCAACAGAGGAGAGGTCTGGCCTTGCTGAGTGGGAACACCCTGGAAACGTCGAATAGTGTCTGGAGTACGCAGGATACCCTGGGAAACAAAGAATACATTCAGATGCTTTTACAACAAACAATACAGACAAGACTGTACATATACAAATTGATCTGGCAATATGGGTACCTTTGGAGCATTGGCAGCAACTTTAGCAGCCTCTGAGTAATTTCCAGCTGCAAAAAGGTTGTTGAACTTGCGTGCAAACAGCTCTTCAGCGCCAGCAAGATTGTTGCGAACAGCTAAACGAAGAGCTAGGTCTGGGTTTTGTAGCACATTAGTAATGTAGGGGATAATGTTCTCCTCTTCAACACAGACTGAGAGCACCTGTTTGAGGGAAACAAACTGCATTAATAAAAAAGGTAATAACATGATTGGGACTTTTTTTAATTAGAAGGGTTATCATAAATGTCTGCATTTTTTGCTCTAATGTTACTTACAAATAAGCAAATAATGACCAAGAAATTTGTGGGTGGATCAGTGTAGGTAACTAAAACTGAACTTTTTCCTCTCATGGGATCTTCATTTGAATATTCTATTATAGTGTAATTAAAAACAAATCAGCAAGTATCCCCCAAAAAATGTTGCATATCATGCCATGCTGATGATGTAAAAGGGGTTGTCATTATCGAAAGAGAAGCAGCTCTAATAGGATTAACTGCACCAGTCAGTGCCTGTGACTTTTATTTTTCTCTCAACTCTTTCTGTCTGTCCAGCTGAACAAAAATAGTAATAACCAATTTAAAACATGCATAACCTGAATCATGTCACTGCTCTAATGACTGTGCATGTTATGTGCGACAAAACAAATGCAGTGCACAGCCCATGCGAAGGATCCATCACTGCCTCAGATCAGCTTACCACTCTTCACTCAATTATTCATGGAGTGTGTGGCCTGGCTGCAACATTATTCATCAGCTGGTTGGATCCAGTTTTCATTTCTGATTCAACAAAGACCGCAAGAATCAAGCCTGACTGCTGTCTCCATACTGCATTGAGTCTGTACATAGTTTGGACTTGCCCAGTGCTGACAGGCAAACAATAGTTGTTGGTGTTATTAGTGCTTCTTATGTTTTGGGGTCTGGCTAATTTCAGTTTATGAACACATTTAAGTTTTCATAGGATCTCATGTTCACATAGTGTATAAAACCTGAGTCACACTGTTACCTGTCCCTTTCTGTTGACTCCAATAATGCCTGAGGTAGCCTCGTGTGGAGCTGTAACAAAGATGGTTTCTCCACTGATGCGGTTCATGTAGATGCAGGTGCCTGTCTCCAGGTCGTACAGGTGGATGTAGCCGTACTTAGTGATAAGGAAAACCACGTTGTTTTTTTCGCTGATCTGCAAAAGTACAAGCATTTAGTCCAAGACTTTAGTTAAGACAATAAATATACCTCTAATGAACCACCGCAAGTTCACCAAAACACAATAGACTATTTTGATTTTTACAAATCACAGAACAAAATGCTACATACTTGCATGGCCACTGGGAAATCATTTTGAGCTTCAGGGGGAAAGAAAACATCCACAGCTTTCTTTGGAAATGGCTGGTTTCCAGTTGGTGAGGCCCCAACTTCAATGATGTGCAACTGTTAAAAAGAAACAGAAAACCATTTTGACAAATAGCTGGGAAAAAGATTGTGTGATAAGTGACATTGGTCTCATTGTTTTACCTTTCCTCCAGCCTGGCCTCTGACAGCAAAGCAGAACAGAGTAGATTCTTCTGCATTGCCCTCCATTTTGAACTGGGCAAAGCTGGCTGCATGGCCTTCAATGGGCTGGGAAACCTTCCTGTCTACAGAATATAACTGCATGGCTCCAACCACACGGTTTTGCTGACAAAGAAATTAAAAGTAAAGAAATATAAATAAGTAGAATCTTTAGAGATGATGTGTGGACTTAAAACAGCAGTTGGTTTAGGTATGCGTGTAGCATTACCTGTGCTGAAATACCAATGAGCAAGAGCCATTTCTGCTTGGCGTCAGTGCGGTAGTTGATGATCTGACAGCCGGCAAGGCTGGAGTGGCGGTCAAAGACTTTGACTGGTTGTGAGTCACCCTCCATGCTCCAGTGGTAAACAGCAGTGTCAGTCACAAGTGCAACTGTGTTCAGGGAGATCCACTTCCAGAAGGTTACATCATCCGTCATAGTGTGTGCCTTCATCTTGCTCTTCATCTCGATGTTGAAGATCTGAAGAGTTTTGGCGGCTAAAAGGGATAAAAGAACATATTATTTATTGTTTTCACAAAATTTACACTAACACACATTTAAGTAAAAGAAAAACATTAGATTCTAAAAGAAAGGAAATTAAATTTAAAAAGTGGCAGTCATGGCAAAGTTCAGGCAATGGCACCATGACTGACAGACATGCGGATGTCGGAGGCGGTGTAATCTCAAGTGTATTGAGACAACTGACATCAAAGTAAAAAGACACAGAGAGAGGGACACGGTCTATGGAGTGTCTCCACTGGGGTGGGATTGTGCACCAGATTCAAACTTTTTATGGTCACCCGTGTCTTCTTTTATGAATATATTGTGAAAACTATAACAGTTGTCAGATTCTTTTGTAAAACACAACACTGTATAAAATCAAGTGCCTAATTTAATGAACATCTGAAATAACTGGACCTATCCCATCATTAACTAAGAATTGTCATATAGAGAAAGAGCAGCAGCGAGTAGCAGAAAGAAACACCTCACAAGAATGCCCAAAACACTGGCGTCTGCGCCAAGTGTACCAACTAACTAACACTACAAACTTTTTGAAAAATATGAGCAGTAGCCATTGATTTAAAATATAATAATGATTATTGATCCAGAATACATGTCTGTGTGCCTGAATTGAAGAGTGATATATATTTTACTCACCTGGACCTTTTGACAGTTTTATTAGTCAGGGTTAAATGAGCGAGCTTAAGCTTTATTAACTGCAATGTGACACTTTTGTTTGTTCATTGATTTATAGACATAACATGATTAAGTGATAAGTAAAGGCAAATGCACATGTATTATGTGAACATTCAAAGCCAATATATGACAATTCAATGACCAGTGCCAATGTAGACTTGAAATAGCCAAAATGTAAAAGCAAGTTGACTCAGTTGACAAAATGTGTCCAGTGTTGACAATATTTTCTGATTTCAATTAAAAACAAGTGACTTAAAAATGAAAAAGGCTAAATAGCATTATTAAAGTAAATAAGGCTATAAAATAGTATGTGTGTAGCTCCAAGTCAAGCCCAACTCAATTTCATATCACTGTTCAACCTAACTTGGCAAATAAATCTATTGAACATTCCAAACAGGTCATAAGTTAGGTGTAAAATATGTGATGGTCACAGGTTAACAAGTAGTACTGACAGCAGTAAGACAAGTGATATGATGCTTTTATAATTTTAATGTCACAAAGATGACATTCATTTTCAAATGAAAATTGAGAATTATATGGAATTAATCATTATTCCATCAATATTAACATGTACACAATAACTAAATCACTTTTACGGATAATAAAACAATGAAATGCCAGCAAGCTATAAGGATGTGAAAGATAAATCCTGTTATCGAAGGAATACTTCTTGTAGTTGTAATGTTATAATCATTGGATTGGAACATTTAAATATGTTTTTTCTTCAGAAATACATTGTATGTATACATGCATAATCATTAGTTATAATATTGATTATAGAATTGTGTCTTTCAAAACAGGATTTTACTTCCACAGTATTGTAGTTAAATTTCAACTCACCGTCTGCAAACACATAAGAAAGCAGTAAAGAAAAAAAGAACACAGAAAAGACAAAAACAAAAAACAACAAAAAGTCAAAGCAATCATGGATGCTCCACAAAAATATATAGCCGTATTTTAATATCTACATGGCTAATGCTTAAGAACATGCTGGTCAATAAAACTGTCACAGCAGAAACTTATGGCTGCTGGATGTCAATGGACAAACAAAAAAATGGTTACTTTCCATAAATTACTTAAAATGCAATCATAAATCAATGCTATATTCTTAGACATTTCTGGAAATTGCTATTTGGAAAGAAAAAACATGGCCTGTATTAGGGCTGCACAATTTTGAAAAAATATCTAATTGTGATTTTTATGACAAATATTGAGATTAGATTTAAAACCACTAATTTCACTGCACATTGTCATCCCTAAACTTTCAAAAGAATCGCATGCCTGCCTTTCAAAATACATTTTGGAGAGGTGAAACCTACAAGGTAAGCAGGTAATTGCGACTTTGATTGTGATTCAATTTGCGATTAATTATGCAGCCCTAGCCTATATGGCCCATATGTCAATACATTGTCATACCTTTTAGTGCAATGACCTTGCTGGCGGGGTTCATGATGGCGCTGTCCGCAGAGATAGGCCTGCGGATGGGTGTATTTGGGTCGGCCAAGTCAATGATCACCACCTGGGCCTGCTCGCCCACCTTCTCCCGCACACAGATGAACTTGTCCGACTCCATGGTGAGGGTGCTGAAGCCAATGTTAGCTGGATTAATGCCCAGGTTTTGAAGCTAAAAAAAAAAAAAAAACAATATAAAAGCAAGCCGTTACTACAGTGAAATAGAAATGCACATGTGGCATCAAATAGCTAAAACAGATCTATAAGCTGTCACTGAGAAAAAACTAACAATGTAAGTCTTATTATACGTGAACAATTGCCACTGGGAATATGGGTTTTTAAAACAAATACATTAATTAAAAGTAGCAAATGGAACAAAATGTGGACTAAACTTTGACCTTCTTAACACTACCACGGCCAGGAGATGAAGTCACACAGTCCCACTGAATAACTTGGTAGAGGACAGAGTCATTTTGGGTGGAGAGCAAATTTAACGGCAAGTTTTCAGAGTACAGACCAGGGAGGAAACTACACCAGTGATTAGTAGCAGCTTCTGGCTTCTACATACAGATGTTGGTTGAGAAGTGTTATCACAGACGTGTTGTGAGCCCACAACTACAACACTATTTTGATACTATGACAATTTTACTTTACCTTTTATAATATTTCTCTACACATCTTTGATTTGGGAATTTTACAAAGTTACCAAAATCCAGTGAAAGTTCCTTTAGTGTATGAAAAACCTGCTTTACAGAAAGTCAGACTCGGCAGATGCATTATAAAAATTAAATAGAAAAAAAGAACTTCAGCTACTTTTCAAACAGCAGCAGTGTCAAATGTTATGAAGAAAACTGGAGGAAATGAAACTACTACACATTGACAAGCCATTTCTGATGTTGCAACTTCCTTGGTTTTGCAAACAAGTGAAATGCAAGTCGTACAAAGTGCAGGCAAATATTCAGCTGTTAAGACAAAATATCGATATACCAATATATTGAGATACTTTTTTGGTGATACTGTATGTATTAGTATTGCAGGCTGCTGTACTGATACATCGCACACACAAAAAAATCTTATTTTGAGGAAGTCGACTTATTTGGGAGATACATTTTAAGTATTCATTGTTCTTTTAACTATTAAATTAACTATTTCATTTAAAAAATACTGTATTAATACCTTTAAAAACAGGGATTTGTCGTAGGTTATTATGTTCAATATATCAAGTATCGCCATATTGTGATGATATCAGTATCGTGAGCCATGTATCTCGTGTCGTATCGAATGATGATTTACCCTGAGATTCCCAGCCCTACTTGTGGACATGTGAGTTCTATGGACAGATCACCACCTACTTTTACAGCAAGACATTTTCACACTATAACCAGACAGTGCCCTGTTCTGCTATAAGAACATGTCACAGTGTCCTCCTAATCAGCAAACACAAACCACAGTTCCTGGAACCTCAACGAAATGTGTCCACCTTTTATCAATTAAAGTCACACCCTCCGCTAGCCTTGGCCCACCCACATTCTTTCACTTTGCTCAATGGCACTGGGTTAAATCTCTATCAGAGAACAAGTATTACAAGCTCAGATGAAGAAACAACAAACTAGTTTAGTATCAAGCTTTCAGAGTGACATCATAGTTCAGCATCTGCACTCCAGGAAGCCACAAGCCAGGAGAAGTTATTTTTAAAGAGAAGTCTATCAAAGCAATTACTTATATAACACAAAGAACACCAGTTGTAATATTTTAAATAGAGTCTACATCACAGTAGCTAACACACAATACCCATGTCAAAAAGGAAAGCGTAGCACACCCAAATAAACTGAATACGTCAGCCAGATGCTGTAGACTAATAGTGTATGGGCTAACACTCCAGTGACATCAATGAACAGGAATTTGTGTAAATGCAGGTCAAACCAGTGGAGCCACAAACAATGTGGAAAATCACTTATTTATTCTGGCCAGCCCTGGTCTGGTGCTTCTGAATTGAGCGCAGCACAAATTGAGGCTCTGGCTTTGCGCTACATTAAAAAAATAACCCATCTGCCAACACAGTTCTGCTAATGTAGTCATTTAAAGGTTAAATAAAGTCTATTTCAAAGGTTGCATAGGAAGTATGTGTTGATAGTTAAATATGTATGACCATAAAATTAGTCTGGACATGTCATTAATAAAACATGCTTAACTGTAGATTATAAAATGTTATCACTAACTGTTCTAGCTCTGTGCATCATGTGGTCAGTGACAATGTTTCTGAAACATCTTACATAATGTTAATTGCAACATTTTTATTGTCTTACATAAAGAAGCCATTCTCATAAAAAATATAATTTTACAATAAACATAGTAGAGTTAAACCACTCCTGAAACATCTGTTGGTTTAACCTGCATGCTCTTCCCTCGTAGGAAAGCATAATCTTGCTCAGCAGAAAAATGCCTTGTATGTGTCCAACACACGTAAGGTTCAAGGCAGTGCAGGAAAGGATGTGACATGTAATGTGCTGAGGCTTGCAGCGCTTGATGGCAGTCCTCCACAACAGGAAACCAGGGACCCATTGTACACTGGGACTGAAATAACAGGCTGGTCCAAGTACTGCCTCCTCAACAACCATGTGATCGTAGTGTGCGACATGTGACTAGCCCCAGGGTGAGGAGCAAGAAGGATGCCTTTGCCGTTTGATCAAGAAGAACAGTGAAAACGGCTTCATTCGCTTCTAAGGTTCATTCAAGGTTCTGCTGAGCTGGTTTAGAAGTGCAGTTTCCTTTCTCTCTTAAATGATCTTTATCTCCAATTAGGGCTGCAGAATGTCAAGTGTTCAGCATTTCTGTATCCTAACTGGCTACCAGTCACGAGCTATCAGCTGGACCGTCCCAGCATGGTTCAAAGGGCACCGTGGAAACCTTGTTAGACTACACTTAACAGAGTATAATACAATACACACACACCTGCTTCCAGGCAGGTAGTGAAGATGTAATCCTATATGCCATGTGTACAGTGAAATTACAATCACACACTATTACATTATTGTACTATTATCAAATATTCAAGGACATCCTGCGCAGACACAGTGCAAACAACATATTGTGTAAGTAAATAGGTCTGTAAGTAGGACAAGCCCCATGTATAATGTATAGCCTTTAAAGCCAACTAATGAATTTCAATCAGACAGTCATACCACATCTTGTCCCAACCTGAAATTATAAAACTAATTCTTATATGCTTTTGACAGCGCCCAGTTTACATGGGAAAATCCTTTCAGAAACATACACCAATTGTGACAATGTTGCCATTACACTAAATGTATTTAGGATTACACAGAGATCACTCCCAGGAGATTATATCGGATACAGCATCATTTTATTTTAGCATAGCAGAAGAGTCTATACTACACTTCTTTAAATAGATGATGTATAAAATGCAAGCTAGGCATATTGATCAGTCAACAGCACAAGTGCACTGGTCAAAGTTAAAAACAAAAGATTTTATGAGTGTGTGTTCAGCTATAAAATAAAACTGCTGTTGCTGACAAAACTAAAATGCTCACTATTATACCATGATTAACGGATCAATAAAATACTATAGTATTATTGTTATTAACTATTCTCCAAGTCGATAGGAATGCCTTAAGGGCTAAGGGTTTGAGGTCATATTATGATCAATATGGTTGTAAACTTTAAAACATGTATGAAACATATGCAGATCATGCATTAGTCATAATGGTTAGATGTCAGTGGGGAGTTTTATTGTTGAACAAAATGACCTTGTATTGTGCCATTGACACAAATCAGGGAAAACAAACAGGCTACTTCTTATTCATAAGAATTAAAATAGATAAAGAAGTAGCATGCTAAAGCAATCTGACTGCATGCATGTAGTGCACAATTTTACAATTTAGCTGCATTTGATGTTGAACAAAGCAGTTTTGGTAAAATGCATGAAATTGTGAAATCCAGCACAGAATATCCTTGTGTTAAACAATTGAATATGCATTTGTTGGTCTCATATTTATGTGGCTAAAAACTATATAATTATTAGTAGCCAGAGTACTACTGTGGAGGATACAGAGCATCAAGTGGAACTGACTGTTTCTTGACATTAGAGGCAGGGTAGATCAAATAACTTGTAATAAGCTGGACTGAGAGACCAAAGTCCTATTACTTATTCATTACATCTTGTAAGCCAGCACTACACAGTCATCATGAGGCCTGAAAAGTATTGTTTCCACGGTCTTAGTATAAACACACTTAATTACGACTGTTGACTTTGTAAAAGGATTTCAATATAACATAATGAGCAAATATAGCCTAGGTCTACTGCTTGTTTTTAAATGATCAATATATTTATTTAAACCAATTTCTCAATAATTCAGATGAGAAAATGTTAACTATAATTTACAATTAACCATTGATCTACAACCAACTAAGTCAGTTATACAACAAGGGAAGAGTGTTTTGGGACAAGCCCACAAACCACATGATGGTTTCTACAACCGGTCAACGTGATCTGTTTAGTAGTGAATTACATCAAAGCGGCACTCGTACTATAGGTTAAGACTAGTCTTACCACTAATGCCACACACAGCCCACTCACAGGTGATTAATTTGTTGCGCAAATGAAGAATATCACAATCAACAGTGACTTTAATTTAGTTTGTTTGGTTTGTTTAAGAGGTGGTACTCGTTAAGCATGTCGAGCCAGTAATACATTTACTTTACTTTATATGAAAAACAGTCAAAAGATATAATAGCCACAAGTAATTCCAATACAAATATGATTAAAATGTATTTTCAAATAAATTATGTATATACTGAATGTGTACTGAATGTTCACCAACTATAATGCGTATATATATAAAAAAAAACAAAAGCAGCTAATCACAAGCGTTAGCGGTCGGGCCAGATGCTAACTAAGATAAACGTCATCCACCCAAGTCAGTTAGCATAGCTTGTAAAAGCTAACTTAGCTTGTTAGCGGTGTTCGCTACAATTAAAATTACTCACACAAAAAGTCTTGGCAGAGACGCGTACGACACCGAGGAATGACAAACACCCGCAAAACAGCTAACCATTCATTCATGCACAAACCTGCAGGTGCTCCTGAAAGCGAATAGGTAAGATCTGAGCCATGGCGGTGCCTCTCCTCCGGTGTCTTCAAACGCTAACAAACTACGACTTTCTCTCAGATCCTAGCCAGACAGCCAGGGAGCCGATAGTCTAAAGTCCAACTCCTTTATTCCTAGATCTTATTTTAAATGTGCTGTCAATCCGGTGTTACTTTTAGTTCGTCCCTAAAATGTTTTCTTGCGGACTACCCTCGGCTAAATTGGCTGCCACTACACCGACTCCCTGGACCTGCAATGGCGGTGGAGGCTGGTCAGCGGAGAAAACATCCCGGAAATGGATGCGAGTTTAGTCAGGCGGAAGAATACAGACTTTTAAAACTTCGATATCTCGTATAATAAAACTAAAATGTACAGCATGTCAACGTGATGTATAGTGGTTTATTTATTTACCAACACACAATTTTAAAAAAACACAGTTAAGAACGCCCAAATAGGAACAATACTGGAACTATTTCTTTCATTTCGCCCTTTGATTTTTGCCACATCATTCGTCTTCGTAAATAACGTCATTGCTACGCGCAGTGCACTTGTTCTTTTCATTTCAGCCAATCAAGAACTCTTAACTAAAACTAGAAACTAGAAATTCACAAGTAGGCTGCTGTAAAATGACTGAGACAAATTAAAACAAACAGCGCTACATATGTGTTCCTCGTGTTTATATGTTGAGCCTTTCCATAGCCTAACCCTTCACTGTGTAGCCTAGCATCAGCATTATGTCGTTGTGTTTATATAGGCTGTCTTTCGTTCTCTTAGTTTGCTTGTGTATAAAGTGGGCTTCTGGTCTTGTGGATAGACTATTTTATTTTAAATGTTTACATGCATGGGCATGACAAGTTAAGCTATAGCTAACTAGTTGCAATGCTGCACTACAAGAAGCCTAAAAGGAAGCGAACCAAATTTAGGGAAGCAAAGAGGCAGTCAAATATGCTGACATTCCTAATGGGAAATGAATCATTCATTTTGCAAGACGTTCTCATTGACGAAATAGGTTTGTCTTATGCTTAACTATGAATTACACTTAATTTATTGAATAAAGAATACAAAATATCTCATAGCCTAAATGTTTTAATTTAATGATTAACAGCTATGATATAAGTCAGTGCTCAATTTGTCAAGTCAGAGGTAAGGGGAACATAAAGGGGTTTTTTGGGTGGCGCGTTCCCTCATCATCGAGCAGCAACTAAAAGTAAGGGAACATGTTATGAAGTCCTCATTATATCGGCGAAACGACGATATTATGGAATCACGTTGGTCCGCGTCCGCAGATCCTAGCTGTGAACGCGATTACTCAAAAACAACATTTGCACACAGGTACATACCATAAAGACGCCAAACTGTATTGATTTGGGTACTTCATCGATGAATATTAATGAAGTAATTAATTAATAACGGGCCAAAACTGTGAACGCAATAACTCAAGAAGTCTTTGCTGAATCTTTTTCAACTGTTGCACACAGGTACATATCATGAAGATGCAGAACTGGATTGAGTTTGGTACATCTTCGATTAATGACAATTAAGTAATTCACTAATTAATGTTT
>JAVQKC010190831.1:0-14245 GCA_036025475.1 Philypnodon macrostomus | reverse complement strand
TCCAGATGCTTGCACCTGGACCGTGGAACCTCCAGCAGATGATGGCCAACAGAACGGAGAGCTCTGCCTGTTGGTGAAGCCTCAGAAGTTCACATAGATCTGGCGGTGCAAGCCCATTGCCTGCACTAAAAACAAACATCAGGATTTTAAAACTGAATCCTAAACTGTACCAGCTGATTTGGTGTGCCTAATAAAGTGGCCGGTGAGTGTTAGAAGTATAGTGTGAGTGTATTTTGTGCGACAGGCAGGGCATGGCAGGTTGAGCTCAGAGTGCTCCAGTAATTATCCTCTTTTTATAGCTGTGGTCTGAGACTCGAGGACTGAAAAAAACATCTGCTGGACTCAAAAAACACCAGAATCCACACTTAACTAAAACACAGCAGGCTTTAGTGGCTGTCTCTGTTGTTTTGAAGAGTTGCTAAATCAATTTAACTAGTACAATATTTTGACGGTGAGCGAGTGACTGCTTAACTGCTTCCATATCACTTTTTGACAAAGACATGCAAACTTGACTTGAATCTCTCTAAATGGAGTATGCACGTCCTCGCTGTGTTACCGTGGGTTCTCTCCAGCCTGCTGACACCATCTAAAGACATGCATGAGAGAAGAATTGCTGTCTTCTGTAAATAACTGTAGAGTGACTGGTTGTCGGTCAGTGTGTGCCTGTGTCAGCCTTGTGACTCACTGGCCATTGTCCGAGTTGTACCACTTAAAGCCCATAGTTGCTGAGATAGACTCACCTGGAAACAAGCAGTAGATGAAAAATGAGTTTGACCATGCACACAGATATAAAATGAGATGTATTAGCATATCTAGGACCAATTGCAGGGTTAAGAAAATTATTGCTAAACATGATTTTCACACATCAGTCGTCCTTAGAAAATCAAGTGTTCATTCATTCTTGTGTGTTTTTTTGCTTAACACAAAGTACAAACACAGAGAGCTCACAGTACCAGGCCAAACGTTTATTTTAGGTTCGTTTAAAAGAGGCTCAGTGACAGAAACGCAAACACACCTCAAGGACTAATGGAAGAACGGAATTTCCCTGATTTCAAAATGAAAGCCTTTAATGTCCGTGATCGTTTCTCAGATTTTCCACTTGGCGACACAGAGCGACCTGAAGCATTTTTATGTGACATGTCATTTCTGCTCCAAGCATTAATTCAGTGCTATTAGTGTTAATGGTTTTGATTTATATAGCCCTTTTCAAGTCACCCAAAGATCATTACAACTAAGTTCATTATTCGTTTACTCCACAGTCACACATTGGTGGTGGTAGTCTACCGGACACACGGACTTGTGGCAGCCATATCACACCGCAGCTTCCTCGACCACCACCAGACACACTCCCACAGCCACAGTGTATTCGGGGTTAAAGGCCACAGACACAATCAAACTGCCAACCTTTGTGAATGAGTGAAAGTCCATGGTGAGCTTAGGTGAAGTAGGTGAAGTGACATTGTCAAAATAAAACTTACGTAGTATTTTCCATCAAAAATGACCCAGGTATGCAGTCATTTAGATGAATGTATGAAGAAATCTAAATTCCGGTGGCTTTTGAGACCTGTAATGTGTGATATTTTTGTATAAGTGTGAGAATATGATTGCTGAAATTCCTCACCTCAAGTCAACCTCCTCATGTCAGGGCTCAGGCTTGCACGAGCTGGTATCATGCCAGTACATCACCACCGCCACTACACCGGCTCCCGTGTGAAGTCATGGCTCAGATTAAGTCTTTTTTGTTCAGCTGTTAGCAGCGCGGACGTGACAGGTGATCTCTAGAAAAAGCAAAGGGAGCCCAGCTGTGTCTAACCTAAACGTGTGGAGCAATGATAAGTGCTGTATACATTATTAAGTGTTAAGAATTGCACGTAATTAACTTTTAATGACAAAGTGTAGTGAGATGACCCCATTCAGACGTTTATTCTGACCATTGAAGTTTTAAAACTAGATAAATCACATATTTTGAAAGCTATTCATCAAACGAGCCTAAATCATTTGCACAATATTGTATGTTCAATGTCCCCTTATTATACTTTTGGCTGTATTTCTAAAACATCATTCTTATACACATAAAAACATACACAGTGTTCTGCGTGCTCTCTGGACATGAATGGATGACTTGTTGAGGTCCTAGCCACTCCTGATTGCATCCCAGCCCAGTTTAGGAATGCTTTGTCTGGGTGTTTATCCTGGCTGACCCGATATCTCGACAGGCCTGGCCCCAGGATATGTGTATGTTTAAATGCAGCCAAGAATCAACATGAGGTGCTGAGTTAAGCTGAGAAATAGGGACATGCTTTTATGAGTTTATAGGACATTTTGAGCAGACATTTTAACATCTGGATTGCAGTGTGGGGCAAGGCTTAACGCTGAGCAGACCTCAGGTAATCCGCACAGCCTTATCTGGTCTCTCTGCAGATCAATTTTGAAGCTGTGAGTAATCTTCAAGTCTGTGTAATGTCTGGTATGTTGCATAAGCTATGACAGCATACACGTGTCACTGACTGTCTGTCTGTACCTTACGTTCAATGCCATACAATACATTCAAATCCCTAGGACAACTAGAAGAAGCCCAAAGCCATACATATAAGATCAGTCTGTCAATCTGCTCAAGGGCAACTGTGGTTAAGAAGAAGCCTACCACCACCAGTCTGGAACTGACTTGATTATGAAGCTAATGCATTTGCCACAGTTTATTTCAGGATACTTCATATTTGCATGTCATGGAGCAGAACTATCTAGATCCTTTATATTTAATGTTTGACCATAATAAAAGTTGATGTGGGACTAATAACCAGAGAGGAGCCAATAATTTGACTCAAGTAAGAGTATCGTTACTTCAAAATAATGTTACTCAAGTAAAAGTCAAAAGTACTCATTCACATAATTACTGGAGTAAGAGTAGAAAAGTACTGGTGAGAAAACTACTCAAGTCCTGAGTAACTGTTTGGGCGTAATGTCAGATTATTTGTTTAATTTTGTGGTAATCTGCAAAAAAAATAAAAAGATAATATAAAAATGTTGATATTTTCAAAAGATAAACTAAAAACTTAAATAATATTTTCAAATATGAGGCACAAGGAACAGAATTTCACATCATCACATTTTACTCAAGTAAGAGTACAGTTACTTCGAAATATTATTACTCAAGTAAAAGTAAAAAGTATTGTGCAGTAAAGTATGTAATGTATTTAAAAAGTTACTCAAGTAAATGTAACTGAGTAAATGAAACTGAGTAAATGTAACTGAGTAAATGTAACTGAGTAAATGTAACTGAGAAAATGTAACTGAGTAAATGTAACTGAGTAATGTAACTGAGTAAATGTAACTGAGTAAATGTAACTGAGTAAATGTAACTGAGTAATGTAACTGAGTAAATGTAATATAGTCATAGCATAACCTTATATACTTCGCTACTAAGTTCATTACGGTTAAAGCAATTACATTTGCATAGACTTCCTACATTATAGAAACCGACAGGCATTCAGAATCATTGAATTTCTTTCTTATATGAAAAGCTGTATCATTTATTGTCTGACTTGAGGCTTTCTGTTGCACAAGAGAAAAATCTGCTGTGTATTAGTGCACACTGCATTAGGGCCTGAAAATAGCAGCCCACAAACAGCTGCATACTGAGTGAGTCATGTGGCGCTCTTCTTCTTCAGATTGGACGTAAAATGTGTGGCCATGATACAAGATAACATTCAGAGGTCCAACATAATGTGGGTAATAAAGGTATTCACTATTTTCTATTATAGCATAATATGTGTTTGATACAATACAGAAAACCGCCCAAAATAACACTCTGCTTCAAGTTCATATAGCACTTTGTTGCTGTTTTGCTTGTTTAACATAAATGGGACAAATGTCAGTCATGTCATATGTGTTAGAGAGGCACACATTAAAGTTGTGTATTCATTTAGCCAATATATATATGAAAACAGGCACATATTGGTTTATTGCTGAATCCAAAATGCATTTTACAGTAAACCTTTGTATGTCTCAAAGTGTTAGCGGTGTGACTAAAGCAGCCAATGTCCATGATGTATCCCGCATCAGGCCCAGAGTTACTGGGATAGACTCCAGCCGCCCACAAAACTGTGAAAAAGTGTCTTTAAGTGTTTTGACATTAACACTTTTGGAAGAATTTCAAACAACATCTGTTTCTACACACCCCCTCCAGTGTGCTACTGAAGCCAGCAAACTGCTTACTGATGAGATATGCTGTATTTTATTATGAAGGTCCCTAGTATTTCAATCTTTTCACATCCATAGGTTCAAGAAGATGAGAAACCCTGCAAACATAGACACGGGCCGCCCATTAAAGCATGTACCAAACAGTCAAATACATATGTGTGAATTATCAGTCTGTATGTAACACAATACAGCTCCAGGGAACGGTAAAAAACGGCAATCAACGGCGGCAGTGTTTACTATTATATTTGTCCGGCATTCAATCAATGTAAAGCGCTGATTGAAATGAAGTCAATAAAAATGCTATTGTTGAAATCCAGCAATTATCAGGTGTTTCCTAAGGCGGTGGCAAAGTGTATGTGTGTACAAAGTGTATGTGCGTGTACATTGTATGTGTGTGAGAGAAGTGATATCCTTACACAACTGAACAAACATGGAAGAGAGTGACTCGGTGAAGGACATCATAATAAAATAGGAGCCTATTCCAGTTAAGGGTTATGTGAGACCAGGGCGTGGGGTCGTAAGTGTTTGAGACCGGATTAGCCAATTTTGAAGAAGGGGTGATAGCGGTATGTTTGAGTGTATGAGCATTTTTGGAAGTTTGAACGCAAATCTAGGGCCTCATAGTCGTCATACTAGCTTGATTGTGGGAATTGTAGGCTTGTACATGATGCTTATACGTGACGATGGTTGATGTGAGAGAAGATGGTGGCAGATGATGTGATGTGGTGAAACCCCCAAAAGGAGATGAAGAAGATATAAACTTGAAGAGAGTTCCTTCAGCTGTTCACTGCAATGAATCTGACTGGGCAGTTATCACGCTTCCCTTCTGACTGAATCCTCTCTATTCATCCAGGCTTGGGAGTGTCTAGCGTTTCTGTCATGATCTGTTTCTGTGTCTGTTTGATTGCCTGCCTCTCCCCTTTAATGTGTTTCACCTGTGTCTTGTTGTCCTGAGTCTATAGTCTCTGTGTTTTTGTCTGGTCTCGGTTGGGGCATTTTGTCATGTGGTGGGTATGTGGCATAGAAAGTGAATGAACGAAAAATGCAGAACCGTGAAGTGCAAAAACTGTATTCCAAAAAAGAAACTGGAACCACGAGAAACACCTGTCAACGGAGGCAAAAACACACACAATGCACAAAAAATACACAAAACACAAGGACTACTGATCTGACTAACATCTTTGTATAAAAAAGGGAAAGAGTTAGTCACAGCTGCCAAGGCTACCTTAAGTGAGCTATATTGTCTTGTAAATAGACATGTGTTCAGACCATGCATACGTTTGTCTAATGGTGCAGCTCAGTTTGGTGTGCTGGCTGTATCCACATTACCCTGGCGCCTGGAGTCATTTCACTGTTGTGTGGTAGACCTGTCAGTGAATGGCATTGCTCTCATGATGTTGTATGCCTCTGCCCGGGGAGGGGGGGGGGGGGCACCCACGACTGGAGTGACGGCTGTTGTGAAACACGACGCTCGTATTGATTTCAGTGAGCCAGGCTACAGCTGGTCTAGGCTGAAAGTGAGCACAGTGGAATGGAGAGCCTAAGATGTGATGCGAAGAAGTGTGAATGTTTCCCCTGGGCTACCCCTCTGTGAACCGTGATATTGCACAATCCTGCTCCTGATGATAAATGCAAGATCAATCAGAGGGCGTGGCTAACGGACAAGACACCAGAGAGCCAACGGTGAAGGGTTAAATGTGTGAAAGTGTTGGCACCAAGGCTGACAGGTCAAATGGTGAACATTGAAAACAATTTAGATAAATGGTGATGTGTGTGTGGGGATTAGCGGAGGTTAGGCCCTTCAAAACAGCTGCAGTGAATTTGGCTAAATCTAATTTCAGTCTGGTACGGTGCATGTGTATGAGCATGGTTAACACAGCTCCATCAGGGGAGGATATATGGGCGCGTGGCTGACAAGGGCCCCCGTAAATAAATGGAATCACCAAGAAACATTCAGTCATTCATTATATCCAGACAGAGAGGACTTCAAGTTTGACACATGAATCGCTTTTGTTCGGACCAAGAATACCTGGCAACGCCCCTGCTTACTTTACTTGAGCTTTCATTTTGACTCTCCTTTTGTTACTATTTACAAAACCATATTCAAATAAATATGTAAGATGGCGTAAAAATATCAAATGGAATGATTTACAAACCCCATAAAAAACCGCTCACAACAGAACATAAATAAGTCGATGAAACGCTGATGTTTTTCTATTGGATAAAAAAATATCAGCTCGTTCTGAAATTGATGGCTGTAACATGTTGTAAAAGTTGAGACTAGGGCATCATAAAACATCAAAATCCTTCAAAAAAAAGGCCTGATAAAGCTAGAATTCTAGGCACTGACGCTACAAAATGGAATGAAATAGAAATATTCTGTGCGTTCAAAAAGATGTATTTATATTTGGGAATCAATTTATGAAGTCCTCAACATCAACATAGATTTTTTCATGATTAACTTAAGGTTGTGAAATACAGTTGGTCCCTTGCTGAAACAGCGAGTTAGTTTTTCAGCCATCTGTTTTATTAGTTCATCACTAATCATCAAGCAGAACATCAAACACTAACACTGTACATATGGTTATTTCATGCTCTGTTGCACTTATACATTTCTCTAAAGCATTTCTTCACTTAAGAACAAGGCTACTTTACATTCAAGAAACGGCATGTAGTAAACACCTATCTCGATAGTCATATAATCATAACAAATAGCTACCTTTAAAGCCACAGGGGCCCTAGGGCAACAACCAAACTAACAAACCACCAACTTTCTGTTTAGTTTTGAAACCCGCAATTCCTCTCGAACCATTTCTGCCCCCAAAATCTAAAATGCAAACAAATTCACTGTGCAACTTTGCAAAACCCCTTGTTGGTAATAACTCTGTGACCAGAGGCGATTGTTGATCAAAGAACTGCCTAGTGCACATTAAAAATCCGATGTATAATAGATTACTTTCTCTTGCACCAAATTAGGTCTAACTTTTTTACTCTGAGGAACCAGAAACGTCATGTAGTGGTTAGCCTAAGTGCTTGCCGAATTAATTAGATCGGCATGGCCCCTAAGTTGGTGAACTGAGGTCAGGATAAGCTATTGGCACTAATGGCTCTCATTATTAACTGTTCAATTACCAGTCAAGGTTATGCATACTTCCAACTGGAGCAAGTGATTAAAATCCTACTCAAAACCCACTGATCCACCATTTGTTCTGTGAAGTACCATGTTGGATTTCATAGAAAATTACATCTCCTGCTGTAACATCCATCAGCTGAAGTGAGCAAGCCAAGCGGGCAAGGACTATGGATTCTATAAATTATGGCCAACATTCAACATGCAACAATTCAATACAGGGATGCGCTGATTAGATACCAACATAGGAGTCTCCGGTTTGGCTAGGCTGGTCGTTATTCAGCTCCCTATCCACCGATTTCCCCTACAGGTTTTCATGGTGTACCACTGATCTGTGATTGCAATTGATTAGAGACTGCACATCATTCCTTTGTGGCTAACATTGGGAATCACAGGCTTGGGAAGGAGGAAGGAAATGGATTGAACAAACTTATGTGGGGGGTGGTCATAGAGAGGGAGAATGGGTATCCAAAGAGGGTAGTAAATGTATAGATTGTTCTTACAATTCTACTCAGCTCTGTGTGTTAAAGCTGCAGTACCTGATATTTTGACTTTGTATTTGAGCAAAATAGTACAGCCTAACAGAAGTCATCTGAGAAAATAAAAATGAGACTCTGATACCCTCTGTGGGCTGTATTATAAGGGCTTTTGTTTCAGAGCGCAGGGACACTTGTTTTCAACCAATCACACGCGTCCACAGGACAGGAGCTCTCTGATTGGTTGAAACATTGTTTGTTTATCAAAAAAAATTAAAAATCAGGAATAATGTGAGGTGAGCTGATGTTTCATTTCAGAATTCATAATTTATTCACAGCAACAAAAAAAAACCAACATCTTCAGACCGCTGCTCGTTATTTTGATACTACCTGGTTTGTGTGAGACCGTGATAGAGGGTTGAGAAGGAGAAGAAGAGGAAAGGGGAGGGAATCAATCAAACCTTCAATCATAGACTTTTTTTGGGTTTTAACCTGCATAAAATCAGGGACTGCATTGTCTTCATTTGTGTTATTTTGTATTTCACCATTTCTGTACCTGTTAGCATTTTCTTTTTGTCAGATATATATGTTTTACTCCCACTTGAGTCATTATTTGGATGACTCATTTTACTTTATACACGAGTTGTATTATTTCGAACTAACAATGCTCAGGTACAATCTCTCACCTCTCTTAGGCCAGGCTTAGGGAGGAATACTAAAAGCACCAGGAGGGTTTTCTCTATGGACTGTAGCGGTGGCAAATTTACAGTTTATAATCAGGAATCCATCTACTTTTCAGGCCTGTGCCATTCTGAGCCTACCCTGATGGCCCCCTTATTAACTATTGATTAGCCACAAACAGCGATGTCCTATTGACAGCCACGTCTTCGGTTTAAGAGCTATATCACTTGACTATGGATTTCTTGACATGAGATCAAATTATTCATTAGGTTTGGCCCTTTTGATGTACTGTAACAGCCTGTTGTATTTTAACGACTTGAACGTCGATGAGCTTTTTGCTTTTGGTTTACAAAGGTTTGAAAATGCGGTTCGTAGGCCTAAATGTATTACTGTTGACAAATGTTCTATAATTGACACTTTCTAGAAGCTTCTACAGTCAACACAGGTTCAGTTATAACACACTTATATCACCATCAATCTGCAAGGTTATGTTTATCACAAGAAGTAGCTGGATGTTCACACAAAAAGGATGACCAAAGTAGATGTTGGGTGAGAAACACTGAGGTCCTTTGCTTGATGTGCCCTGCAGTAGTTCATAACCCCATCTATTGGTACAAAGAAGACATAACAGGCGGCCTGATACAACACTTATCAACAACAGATGAATTGTGTTCTTGTCAAATGTAAACTAAAGCATTCCTTTCATAACAAGCAGTTCTGATGCATGCGCGCGCTCGTCGCACCAGGGTCTATTACATGTTGCTTTCACGCGTGGAAGCCATTTTCGCTGGATCAGCACGACGCGCTGTCCGCGGTGCTGAAGTCAGGCGCCCCGTTCACTCTATTCGCTCCACCGCCTCAGCCTACTCCCAGCCCGGGCCACCACTCTGCGATTAAACTGCGCAGCCACCCCCACAACAGCGGCGCACACTTTCCTCTGTAATCACTGGGATCCAGAATGGGAGCAGGAGTGTGTTGGCGTTTGGACACTGTTGAATCCTGCTCTCACTCTCACGCGTGCGCTCATTAAGAGCCTTGAGTTAACGCAGTCGACACCGAAGCCTCTTGCTGCAGGTGTCGTGCCAGTCTTCATCACAGCTGGGAATCTGGGCTATTCACCCGACAGTTTTTATCCTGCGTGTGATCCCTCCTCTCTCGACACTAAAGCCTCTTTCTCACACATCTGTCCATAGCGCGCACTCTGGCCGTCCGTCCCATATCCTATACCGCATTCTACCCACTCCAATTCAACACCTTTTTAAGCGTTAACCTATGAGGGACTCCTTTGACGCGTTCAAAAACTCTCCTATACACAATTACAACAATCTTGCAAATGTATGACGAGTACCCAAAACTAAAGCGTATGGGCTCGTGTTGCATCGAGCGTCTATAGTGCAGATAGATACGGGCTCACTCCGTGTCCCTCTCTCATGACATCCACCACAGACACAATGCCAATAAACTAGAAACAATGTAGAAATCTTGGTACCTTTGCGCTATTTCAGGTGGGTGTTCTTCGTCCGTTGGCTGAAGAAGCAGTGAGTGAGATGTTTTTTTCCCATGGACTGGTCTCGACGCAGCGGCACAGGCAGTAGCAACGCGGCGGGAGAACACTGACACACTAAAGAGAGGGAGGGTGGGAGGTGGGAGATGCTTGGAGACTACAGTTTAAGCTGCAGCAGACATCTTCTACAGTTAAGAAGTGATATATGTTTTGATCTTTGATGATAGACGTGTTGGTGTGTTATAGTGCCCACACAGGAGGTAATAAAGGTTCATGACCCACGAAAAAGTCCGTTCTGATAAATACCTGTTAAATGTTCAAATTCAATTTGGGTTCATTGTCACCTGAGATTGGAATTGTCAAAAGCAGTGCATTTGTAACCTTTACTGAAAATGTCAGCAGGTTGGCTACCAGCCATATGGGAGGGCTCCAACATCTGACTGTGCGAGGTGTCATCTGTTTTAACACACACTGTATGTATTAAGAAAGAAACCACAATCTTCCAAATCATTATGAGAATACAGACAGTGCATAAACAGATGTCTGCGAGAGAGAGAGTGAGAGAGAGAAATAAAGAGAGAGAAAAAGAGAGAGAGAGAGAGAGAGAGCAGGAGAGAGAAATAAAGAGAGAGGGAGAAATAAAGAGAGAGAAAAATAAAGAGAGAGAGAAAAATAAAGAGAGAGAGAAAAAAGAGCGGGAGAGAGAAATAAAGAGAGAGAGAAAAAAAGAGCGGGAGAGAGAAATAAAGAGAGAGAGAAATAAAGAAAGAGAGAGAGAAAAAAAGAAAGAGCGAGAGAGAAATAAAGAGAGAGAGAGAGATAAAGAGAGAGAAAGAAAAAGAGAGAGAGAGAGAGGAGAGAGAGAGAGATATCACACAGAAACACAGAGAAACACACTTATCTCGCCGTAAAACAAACATATACCTGTTTCTCTGAACTGTGGTGAATAAGATCAATTAAAACATGTCATGACAAACTGTGACAACACTTAAATATGGAGTGAGATTATCAGTGTTGATCTGTGATTCAGCCTGTAGCAGCCTTTGCCTTCATAAATGCATGAGTGGGAGGCGAGAGGCTCGGTTCTGCCTGGTTCACATAAAGGAATATGTTGAAGGTGTGATCAGACTCAATTAACACTGAGCCCCTCACTCCCCATAGATCTCTGTATCTCTCTCTGTGTCGAGGAAACATGCACACACGTGTTGACTGCACCTCCTCTGCTCACTCTGAGCTCCTGTCTTCTCACCAGTGACGTGCACATACTTTTGGGGGCAGGTGCTCCAAAAAAGGGCCCTATCCTGCATATTGAAATCGCTGTTACATACATATTACTGTTTACTTTTTGGCTATTATGGCAGCTGTGGGTGATTTTATGAGATTTTATGAGGGCTGTGACTGGAGAGGCTGGATCCTGGTCGTTCAGACAGTAGATCCTCTTCTGTCCCAGATTCTCACACTTAAACACTAAATGCATCTCTCATCAGGGGTGTTATTTTACTGGTTTCTTACATTTTTACAACTTGTTAATATTTAATTTAACAATAATATCATATTTATTATTGGGTAACATGTTAACTTTATTATTATTATTTTTTAATTTGTATATAGGTCTAATAAGGATCAATCACTCAAAGTCCACTGTCCCCTGAACTCATGCCTGTGTCTTCATGAGCTGCAACCTTATGTCTCCATTCTGGTGTTTTGTGCAGCATGTAGGCTAATGTGTGTGTTGAACTGTTTTTTGTTTTTTTTGCCAAACATTAGAAAGACTGACCGCGGGTTTTTGACGATTCACATTAATTAGATGCACGCCTATATTTAGCTTTATAATGCTTTTTAAAAACAGTTGATATCTTTGTAAATACTGCAAGTAAATCCCACAATCAGAGGTGGGTAGTACTGAGTTACATTTACTCGAGCAACTTTTTAAATCAATTGTCCTCCATAGAGTAGCTTTACTGCACAATACTTTTTACTTTTACTTGAGTAATGATATTTTGAACTCTTACTTGAGTAAAATCTTGGAAATCTAGAAAGAGAACACTTTTACCACCTTTGTGTTACTCAGTACTCGAGTAGTTTTTTCACCAGTACTTTTCTACTCCATCCACCCATCTTCTTCCGCTTCTCCGGGGCCGGGTCGCGGAGTCTAAGCAGAGATGCCCAGACCTCCCTCTCCCCGGACACTTCCTCCAGCTCTTCTGGGGGGGGGACTCCAAGACGTTCCCAGGCCAGCCAATATATATAGAGATATAATCCCTCAGCGTGCCCTAGGTCTTCCTCCCGAGGGAGGCGTCCAGGGGGCATCTGAAACATATGCCCAAGCCACCTCAGCTGGCTCCTCTCGATGTGAAGGAGGAGCGACTCTACTCCGATCTCCTCCCGAGTGACCAAGCTTCTCACTCTTTCTCTAAGGGAGCACCCGGCCACCCTGCGGAGGAAACTCATTTCAGCTGCTTGTACCTGCGATCTTGTCCTTTCGGTCATTACCAAAAGCTCATGACCATAGGTGAGTGTAGGAACGTAGATCGACTGGTGCATCCAGAGCATGGCTGTTCGGCTCAGCTTCTTTACCACAACGGTCCGGTACACTGACCACAACACCACATCACTGCAGAGGCTGCACTGATACACCGGTCAATCTGACGTTCCATCCTTCTCTCACTCATGAACAAGACCTCGAGATACTTGAACTCCTCCACTTGAGGCAGGACTTATTCACCAACCTGGAGAGGGCAAGCCACCCTTTTCCGGTCTTTTCAACTCTTACTCGAGTAATTATGTGAATGAGCACTTTTTACTTTTACTTGAGTAACATTATTTTGAAGTAACGATACTCTTACTTGAGTAAAATTATTGGCTACTTTACCCACCCCTGCCCACAATTAATAATTATGCACTGACTACACGCTGCGACAGACGTGATGGACCTCCCGGACTATGGCCCACATAGTAGAGGCAGCGTTGGGGCAAAGGCAGCAGAGATAAGAGACGGTGCTGGAGAAGACTTTGTTGAGTTCTTTGTGCTTGTTCCCATATTATTTATGTGCATTGCATATGGGCAGGGACAGGGCAACTTAAAGGAGACTTTTATGCCTTGCCGAGCTGTCCTCAGCAGAGACCTTGCTTGAATGGGTTTTTCACAGTAGAGAAGGTTTCTGTGAAAGTTAATGTTCTTGTCTTTGGGCTTTTTATGTTCAGGTGAAGGTGGTACTAATAGGGACCACTGATGAAGACCTGGCACAGCTATATGTACCATCATTAATGATAATGTTCAGCCAATATGCACTAGAAATGATTTTAAAATGTAGCCTACATATGATACTGTATATGTACTTTTTGTATGTTCTCAGAATAGAGCTGACGATTCATTCTCCCAACTAACAATGGATGAACAGTGAAGCAGTGATGCAGCAGCTGCCTTCTCACCTAACCCTGTCTGGTTAAAGGACATCATTCAAGAAGATCTGTCTGAAGCATTGTGCCTTCTGTTTGGACTGACAACCTCTGATCTATTTCAAATCAATGAAGGACATTTTAATATCATATACCATGTTGAGGTCACTGCATTAAAGTCCATGTTGAGATCACTGCATTAAAGTCCAGGTTACATACATGTCCAGTGTTTTGTAATGTTAAAGATTACATATGTGAACATTCACCCCAAACATCTATTCTGTCACTTTTTGGTTCAAATATTCCAAGACCTATTTTTGGTATTTTGGTAGGTTGTATGGCCTAAACTATGCAATACACTAATATGTTATGTTATGTTTGTAATAAAAGCAAAATAAAGCTAATAAAAGCTTTTTACATTCAATATATTTAAGTCAATACATAAATATTAAATATCGTAATTAGTATGATTATCTTAAAAATGCTATACATCTGTATCAGCTTTAGTAATGTGAACTAATGTTTTAAGCAGCCAATAATGCACATTCTTAGGTCACACTTTGTTTTACAGAGACCTTAACTGCATTGTATCTACCTCATTAAGTATAATGTAATACACTGTGTAACAAAAACTGTAATTACATGTAACTACATTACATGCTATTAGGGCCAAGTGCTGGATCACCACATCTCACTCTGTGCTCCTGTGATCTCACTCTGTGCTCCTGTCATCTCACTCTGTGCTCCTGTCATCTCACTCTGCCTGTGCTCCTGTCATCTCACTCTGTGCTCCTGTCATCTCACTCTGCCTGTGCTCCTGTCATCTCACGCTGTGCTCCTGTCATGTCACTCTGC
>JAVQKC010190826.1:0-21538 GCA_036025475.1 Philypnodon macrostomus | reverse complement strand
TGATTTCTAAGGGTTTTTAAATTGTTAATGAGCAATTAAGATACATATAATATATCATATTTTATGTTGGGTACACTGTGGAGAATCACTGTACCAAGTTTCATTGCTCTTTGCCAAAGTAAGTGTGTCCAGAGTCCCATAGGGGTCATAAACATGGAGGTGCTATTGAGGAATTCTTTATTTGACCTATGTACATTAAGTATACACTAGCTCGGCTCACTGTGCCAAAATTCATGCGATTTTGTTTATGTTGAGCAGGAATAATGGCTCAAATAAAGTGCTTCAGGGCATTAATTAGTTAATTGTAGAAATACAAAATCAATCCAGTTCTGTGTCTTTATATGTACCTGTGTGCAAACTGTTGAAACTGATCCTGCAATTTATTTTTGAATTATCATGTTCACATTTAGGATCTGTGGACGCGGACGCGGATGTGGACAAACGTGATTCCATGTTATCGTTGTTTCGCCGATATAATTAAATAGAGATGTGGTGTTTAGAGAGCACAATCTAAAACTATACTAAAGGGGTAGTTACCATGTTGTTGCCACACTTGGTGCCTGTAGGGACCAGGCCAATGTCAGCTGCGTAATTGTCTTCAGGATTCATAGTTGCTTGATTGCACATGTTATGTCCAATGCTGTAGTAAGACTTCTTTGACGTTACAGGAAACTCCCAGCCTCCGGTGCAGAAAAGAGTACCACATGATTGATCCCTACAAAACAACACGACAACCATCAGCACAAGACAGTATTACACAATAAAGTCATGAAATGTAATGATTTTCATTACATACCGGTCTGTGCATCTCTGGCCGAAGACAGTCTTTTTGCAGTTTCCATTGCGGTGAAAACAAACATCTGCAGCTACTTCTGCATCTAAGTAAGATTATACAAAATACAAACTGAGTACAAGTGTAAGCAAATTACAATATGCATTTTTATTAAATTTTTTTACCTGGTCCCCAAAGTCTCTTGCAGTGCTGTTTCCGTGAAGGACACTGACCATTGTAGCAGTATCCCTGTCCTCGGTTGCATTGGAGACCATTTTGGGTGTAGGCGTCAGTAGGACAGGAAGCCGTGAGTCCTGAGCAATATTCTGGCAGGTCACAGTCCCCTGCTTTTGGACGACATAAAGTGTCTGTCGGTTTGAGCTGAGGAGTGAAAAGAAGCACAGATGGAGACATGCTGAATATTGTGTAATCCTGACAGCCAGGCGGCACAGTCAGACATTGTCTAGCTGTATGGTAACACATTCAGTGATGGTGTGACTTCACTCATCCACACACAAAAATGTCTATCTGTTACTTACTTGGCAATTTTGGCAACACTCTCCCTCTGCACACTGGGCTCCTGCTTTGAGTTTGCACGTAGTGGCATTACAGCATGGATTTTTACATTCCTAAAAAAGAAATACAAGTTGTATTATTAATATTACTATTGCTTTATTTAATGTTTTTTATAATATGTATATTTGTCTGTTTACCTCTGCAGTTCCACAGTCACACTCTTCTCCAGCCTCAAGAAAAGCATTTCCACACACAGGTCCTCCATAAATGCGGTCCGTTAGGGGCGTATCAAGCAGACATTCAGGGTTGATCTCTTCCAGAAACATGCTAAGCTGCTGTTGACTGCAGCTGCTAAACATCTCCGGAAAAACAAAGCTGGGGAAAGAACAATATAATTACATTTTGGTTACATTTAGTTCACTGAGAGGAGCACATTTTAAGTTGGGTGCAAAGGAAAACTCTTACCCAACACTTTCAGACATGATGCAGCCCTTTTTTGATGTGGATGAACCACAGACACAGTTTTCACCGTCGTGGGACAAGCCTAGGTTGTGACCCATCTCGTGAGCCATTGTAGAGGCTACTCCGACTGAGTTACTATTATGGTCCTGTATGCAAAGTTACAAAAGTCAAAATTCCAGACATCCGCTACAATGTCAATATTATGATTGACAATGTTACCAGTATGATTTGATCATTGATTATTTTTTATACAAATATTTGTTTACCTCATTTACTGCTCCAGACTTTGACGTACACATTGCATTTGTGTTTGCTAATCCAACAGTGGCACCATCGAAATCTACACCTCTGCATTAAACAACAACATAATAACAGTATAGTTTTCCAAAAGTGCTATTGTTGTAATGTTTGAAGTTAATGACAGCTCCCTCTTACGTAATAAACTGAGCGTTATCATGTTTGATTCTGGGCAGGAGCCTTTGCTGACGCCACTCTAAGAAGCGAGCGAGGGTGAACTCTGGATTGGAGCTGACCTCAATTTGATCTTTGTATGACCAGATATCCGTCCCTACAAGCATCACTCGAATACCCACCGGCCTGTACAGCTGAAAGATGGCACAAAAATAACAAAACGTCTAAAATAGATTTACATAATCCAGTCTAAATTCTGTCTTGTGTTACTGGGTTTACTCCTTCAGAATATGCAACGAGGACTGTGTGAACTGTGATAATTCTTTCATCAGATGTGTGAAAAATCTCAGTGATTTTTTTCTACTAATCACTATAACTTTCTTTCCTGGTCCTAATCCAGTCAGGAAAAGAACAAATAGTATCCAACACTATCAACAGATCTTCAGTGGCACTACAGAAAAAAGTGACAGCTACATCTACAAAGCCTAAAGGAGTTTTTTCAACAGAGCTGTACACAAGAGGCTTACATAATATTAAATAAAATATTTGCTATGAGTTTTCCACAACATACCTTGTCCACATGGTTTGCTACTTCAAGTACTCGAGCCTCAACATTCTTCTTACTACCAATTTTTTTATACTGAAAAGAAGATATAATATTAGTGCAATATTGTGTTTTATACATGTTTAAAGACACTGAATGTATGTGCAAAACAATAAAAAGGGAAACTGACCTCTCTGTTGTCAATGACCACAACAAGCTCCACAGTCCTGGGTTTTGAAGGACCTTTATCTTTGGTGTGAGATCTGCTTTTCTGGTGAACAGAGACAGGTTGAAAGTTAATTCATGCATGTGTCCTAGTTGGACATATGTATTGTTACACAATAATTAAATCTATTTAAATGTACTCATGTCTCTAAGCAAGAAATGTGGCCTAATTTCTGTCCACACTGCATCCTTACCAGACTGCCAAGCTGGAACAGTCCAGACGGACGGCCGCCATGATCATAGAAAGTGGTGCCGTTTCCATGGGAACAAGTGCTCCGTTTTGTCCTCAGGTGTTTGTAGTTGTAAACGGCGTGAAGACCCTCCTCACTGTGAGACTGTCTCTGTTCAGCCAGAGGTTCAATGAGGTAAGTCTGGTCCTGAAGGCGCAGAAACCCACTGTGGATTAAAAAAAAAGAATTATTATTATGTTCATCATCTTCTGATAGTTACATTACATTTTAAATTCCATGTCCTCAAACACAAAACAACCGATCCAAAAAAAGGCTCAAGAGTAATCAATAATTAAATACATTTGATTGACTTACTTTATTCCTGAGCACAGACTGACACTGACAGAAGAATCTTCTACTCCCACGACGTGCCCATGATAATAACAGTGACCCTGAGACAAATAAATGCAAATTTACAATTGAGAAGAACCATAACTACTTATAACAATGAACTGTTCCACAAAGAACCTACAATTTTAAATATTTTATAATGTGTCTATCATCATAGACAGATACTGCTTTTATAGTATTTGTAAAGTATTTGGTATTGTGATATTTTGGTGTATGGCAGCTATATCTTGATATTCAAATTTCAATGTTAATTAACGCTTCATTTGACTTGCAAAAGACCAGACTTTACACTTCCACTAAATCTAGCCGTAACTGTGTCTCAGGACAAACAGTATTAGTGTGATAGTACATATTAGCCTATTTTGACGCTGAATCACCACCCACATCCTAGATTTCTACTCTTGATATAAATAGATGGATGAAGTGTGCAACAAATAGAAGCACAGATACAAGACTGCAATACAATGCATTGATGATCAAGTGGTGCATAGTACATTTATCAAGTCAATGAGTAAAAAGTCTGATTTTGTCAACATGAAATAATTGTAAAGTTTGGTCAAAAATACCATAAAACATACCGACAAATCTGGACTGGTTGTGATCCGGGTGCCCTCTTTTGAATAGTGCGTCAAAGAGAAGTTTTTACTTACAAGGTCTCTGTAAGAAGATTTATATTTAATTGAGAATAAACTAACTAATCTAAGGTTGTCCATTAATATGATCTTACCTGTTTCTTTCTAGTTGGAGGGTATAGTTCTGTGCATCAATCAACAAAGTGTACTCCAGTACATCAGGAAATTTCTATACAGATATATATAAAGCATTTTAAGAGAGTTATATTTATATCAAATAAGTTGAATAATCAAGATTATTACCTGATATGAGGCAGATTGGTGGATACCAGGGGATCCCATTAGTTTGTGAGGTATGACTGTTTGGTACTTCATCACATGAGGTAGACTCCTCACATGACACTCAATTGTTCCTGTGAGTTAAATCATGAGACAATAGACAAGTTAACAATAGGCATTTGAAAAAGGTATAAAAATAAAATCAAGCAAGTAAATAAATAAAATCTAAAACATACCCCAAATGGAGAAGATAATCCATAGAAAACATCTTGCCTCTCGCATGTTGCTCTATCGGATGGACACTAACATTGTGAGCAGTCAGTCCGAGGGAATTGAGGGCCCATCACTCCACGCCCCTCTCCGTCAATATCCTGGGAGTTACCGTTTGTTCACAAGAAACCGCATGAGTCACCGTCAGCCTATAAAAAGTTAAAAACTGCATTTCGCTTGTTTCCTCGTGGTTTGAAAGGCGCTTACTGAGCTTGAATCAAGTGGTTAACATTTGTAGTAAGCATATACAAATTATTTTGGGATTTTTTTTAGTAGCCTACAGGGTTGCTTCAACGATAAAATATACTAAATGTATGAAAATTCCTATAACTATAGGACTGACAACGTCCAAAATATAATGTAGTTTGTTTGTTGTTGTGAAATAACCATAAACATAAACTAAGACGTTTGAAACCATTACAATGCACATGTCTCCACCTACTGGCCAAAAATATAATGCAGTTTGCATTTATAGCGGTAAAAAGACCATTACAAAACTCTTTCAAGACTTTCTAATGTACGGCTCCATCTACTGTCCAAATTAGTGAACATTTTATTACATTTTATTTATCATTTTTTAAACTTTTTTTTTTTTTAATTGAAATAATTCTTTGTTTACGAATACAAGACATGTAACAAAGCCAGGGGGATAGGCAAATACAATAAATACATTTTGTACAAAAAAAAATATTAAATAAATTAAATTACATATTCATATGTCTTTTTTTGTTTGTGCTTTTAGAAATAGTAGATAAATAAAGCTCAATTTCCTTAACCAAAACTGGATGATGGTGAGAATTTACATTTGTGAATATGAAATTTGCCAAATATTATAATTAGAATAATTGGCCATTATTTATATGAGTATTCTTTCCATGAAAACCAAAAATAATATGTTCATACCTTAATGAAAACTTAGCATTAATATTTTATTAAATAAAATTACACAAATTATAAAACTGTTACATTCCAAAATAAATAACTAATTCTTTCTGGATGGTCTTTGCAAAATTTACAGGGGGTCTATTGTTTTAATGTATTTCATCAGGTATTGATTAATAGGATAAAACATCTCTCATTTTGCTATTTATCAAATGTTTCTGAGGAAATGTCCAGACCTTTACTCACTGTGAATCAGGGACAAAGGTTTTACAATAAAAAAACAGCAGAAGGCCAAATGAGTGAACATACAAACTGAAGACTTTTCAACTTTTGGTCGCTTGGGGGCAGCATTGCTTAATTTTTGTTTGTTTGGTTCCTACTAATGACGTCGTAAACCCGCGACAAATACACATTTCAGTCAAAAACCAAACCTAAAAACAGTTTAGTTTTAAATATGTTACAGCCACAACTGTCCCGTCTTCTGACAGAGGGAAGTGTCCTGGTAAAAGGCTGCGATGATGACTGTCCCACAACAAGTGAAGCTGAGGGGAGTGACGAGAATCCGTTCAACTTTCACCCACAACTGATTCACCTGCACAAGGACCATGAGCTGTTTGAGGTAACCTAATGCAAGAACTTTGGGGTGGCTGGGCTCTTATTAGTGCTACTCAGGAGTCAATTAATTTAATTTGGGGGGCTTAAATTTGACCCTGTTTGATGAAAAGTCCTGGTAAATATATATGTTTAGTGTTATTTTAGTCTCTGTTTAGACCTTATGTAATTAATTGAACCTCATTTAGACCTAATCATAATGTTTTATACTGGATTATTAATGAAAGCCAATTATCTCGTGGTCTTGCTGTGGTCACTGGTGAATGAATATTGTATTATTTTCATGCTATGTGCTGTATGTATTGTGTACTATTGTACAGCTATAGTGTTTTTTATGTATTGAGTGTAGTCTGCTCTTTCAGGATGGGGACGTCCAAAGGCACATGTACCTGCAAAACCTCTACATCTCAGCAGCAGATGATGACAGTTCTCTCGGGTAAACCAAAGGAGCAGCATACCTGCACTTGAACAATAATTAAACATGAAATATTTGAATGCAAAATAATACAGAGTAAAACGTATGTAATAATAATGTTGTATGTTTTATTTACAACTTAAATAATCAATTGTCTTGTCCATGCTCCCTCTCAGTGTGTCAGAGTTTGCCTGTCACATTTCTGGATGCACAACAACCTTCAGAACCTTGCAGGATTATGAGCATCACTATAACTCGCTGCACAGACATGTTTGCTGCTCCTGCCGCCGGTCTCTCCCCACTGCCCGCCTCCTGGACATTCACATCCAAGAGTGGCATGACTCTCTCTTTGCTGTCCTGGCACAAAAACAAGATATGGTACACTTTAGCTGAAATGTTTGCATTCTTTGTTGTCAGTATAGTTCCTTGACAATGGATTTCTTTCACTCACACAGTACCAGTGCTTGGTGGAGGGCTGTAGTCAGAAGTTTAGGACGTGCAAGCACAGAAAGGATCATTTAATAAACATTCACACATATCCACCAGACTTCAGATTTGACAAAGTGAAAAAAGACAAAAGGTAAGAACAATATTCTGTTTGGCCAAAAGGTGGCAGCAAACCCATAGTCAACTGTAGATATAATTTTCTTTACTTTGAGTTGAGTTTGAGTTTAGGGGGTTGTTTTTGCTATTTTTCAATCAGGATCTAGTCTTAAATGTTACTGTTTTGAAGATTTTAAGTTTACAATTAAGAATATATTGATAAAGCATAATTGTATTTATTGGCCATAATTTGTTTTTGTACAATCTGTAATTAAATAGCTGCATAAAACCTGACAGTTCTTTTTTCATCTACATGTAGGGAGAAGAGAAAGCATCAGTCCAAAGATGCAGACATGGAGGTTGTGGCTGATGTTTGTGAGTCTGAGGGTGTGTGTGAAGTTGTATGCAGCGGTATGTCTAACCAAAATGAAGAATGTGAATCTACTGAAATGCATATATCTGAGGAGAACAGCGGTGATATGGAGACCTCCGCGCCCGCCAGTGAACAACACCATTCCACTCAACCTGGACCCACTAAACCTCAATACTCCTACAGGTCAGAGGGTTTACACTTTTTACTTTTGTGTTAAAATTTGACTTAAAATTGGACTTGAGGTTTTTTTTTCATAATAATTATTATTGCCTCGATTTCAGGGTTCCTCCAACTGTTTGCTTTGGTCAAGGTTCTGTACGTGGATTTCGAGGACGGCGAGGAAAGAGGAAATAAAACTGGTTTGTTCTTTCATGATATAAAAGAAATATAAGTTTCAGATCACATTTGCAAAACCATTAGCGCTGGATTTAGTTTTCTGAAGAAGTGAAAACAATACTTCAAACCTCTTTTGCATAGTGGCATTTTTTTTTCTCCTTCTTTGTGGAATTGCTGGATTTAAGAAATGTATATTGTTGGAGTAAATACTGGTTTGGTAATGTTCATGTTTTTATTGTACAAAATGAATGCAAATATAAAACACACTGTACATTTGTAACTGCTGCTCCACACATTATATAGTTAGCCAAAATATTTCACATTTATTTACATTTATAACTGACAAATCTGACACTTTGTGGGGAAAAATATATTTGGATTCAGGTTAAACTTTTGCTTTGCCACTTTTGCTGCTCAAATAAAACGCATATCGTGAGCAAATACACAGAATAAAGGTCACATACAAATAATGGACACACCGGGTTAAAAAGCCTAATCTTTATGTAGTTTTCATAATAAAAATATGTAACTTTTTATTTCACAGCAAAACCTGTTTATTATTCGCACTGCAGTAAAACGAATTAGATTTTTTCCCCCAAAATTAAAGCTTATAAATAATATTTTGTGTAAGGAATATTGGAAAACATGTTGTTAAAGTAATGATCTGCAGAGGGTGTATTTTATTGACGTTTCTGGGGAAAAAAATACAAAATGCTCATCAAAATATGACATTTTGAACACTCACTTCATACGCTGTAAAGTGCGCGTAAAATGCAAAAGGTGATATTCCTTTGCGCTCCAACTATATTTGATTGTGGAGTAATGTTTAAGGCACATGTTCAAAGGATCGTGGTTGAGTTTATGACAGATAGTACATCCCATAAGGTCCACTATAAAGTCCTGGTACAGCTAAAGCGGGCCGTGGTCCGTGCAGTGCCCCGTAAAGTGTCGGTGGGCTCAGAGGAGCGTTCAGGGCGAAGGGGAAGGCGAAGGCCGGCAGCAGCGGCTTGGCTGCCAACTTGATCTTCTCCAGCTCGGCCTCCTGCAGCCTCTTGGCCTTGGCCCTGCGGTTTTGAAACCAGATCTTGACCTGTGTCTCTGTGAGGCAGAGGGAGCTGGAGAACTCCGCTCTCTCTGCGATGGACAGATACTGTTTCTGACGGAACTTTCTCTCCAGTGACAGCAGCTGGGACGTGGTGAAGGGGGTCCGAGGTTTTCTGTTGTTCTTGTGTTTGCGCAGATTGCACGATGCTGGGCTGGGGAGTCCTGTAATTTGTACAGATAGTATTAGCGATAAACTAAACATGAGTCAATTAAATCAAACGCATTAAAAACAATAGCCTAGTTTTATTGGTTAGAATTTAAACAAATGCACATACGTCTAGGATATACTCACTTCCACACGGTTAACTGACTGACAATTTCTGGAACAAACCTCTCATATAGTTGTAGTATGTTTACTCACTTGAAGGGGATGCGTAATGGGGCTGATGCCAGTTCCCTGCCTCTGTGTCACTGAGTTCCTCTACTTCAGCTTTGGGCCGGAGGAGTTCCCGCTCTGGTGCATTCTCCTCAGGACGGAGAAAACCCACAGCAGAATTTTGGAAGCTCTTGCTCGGCGTTCTTGATATAAGGGACTCCACACTGAAAGGCAGATCCAAACTTTTAACTTTACATCTTTTTGCGGACGACAGGTCAAGCTCGCCTTTTTCCGTGCATATTAGAGACTCTTCTTCCGATGAGGTGTCTCCAGTTGGAGCCGATGCGGGAGATCCTTGTGCAGGATTCATGACGCACGACAGTGGTGCCATAAGCCGCGGCCGTTTCCAAAATACTCTCTGCTGCGATTTGTTTTTTTGTATAACTCCAGAGGAATCGTGTCTAAATCTGTGGTTCTCTCATTGATGAGCAGCTTCGTGACAAACTTCAACTTTTACTCACGGTCTATGGTCCCACGCTCAAGCGTCAATTTTTGCTTTAATCTCACCGCCAGCCAATGGCGGTCCGTGTACGTCACTGCATAAAAGTGGATCCCGATTGGTCAAAAACGCAGCAAAGTTTAGCTCTCTTTGACAGATATAAGCACGTTTTAAGTTTTTTATATATCAATTTCCGCCCTGTCCCTACAACAAATAGACATACATTTGGTTGACTTTTAGCTTCACAATAATTATTTTATTATTAGGATAGATTTGTTTGTTTGTTTTTAACCTGAAAATCATTTAGATTAGCCCATGTGGTAATTGTTCCCTGAATAACCTGAATGTGAGAAGAAGCACTAACAGCCTATCAGTCCAGAAACATGTAAGTTTGCACATTTCAACAATCTGTTTGAAAGGCCTGTTGTAAAACATAATAATTTGTAGGTTTATGTACTCTTTGGCATGTAGGCCTACAGTAGGTTCTGTGAAACCAATGACTAACTAACTGTGCCCTTTTCATTGTATCACTTGAACAGTTCAGGTGGTGATTTAGAGGCTAGTTTACTTTAAGTAAAGGCCTCTGCCTGTAATTACATTACCTATGGTTCTGCTTGGGCAATATTTCACTCCATTGTGTGCATGTTTTTAAGAGGAGTTTCAGGGGCCAGTAGAAAAGCCGTGTCCAAATTGGCTTGATTTTGCTGCTCTTCACACAATAACCAAATCACTCACAGAAATTCAATAGGCCCTTTATTTCCCGGGGGTTTGGTTTTTGGGGCAGTCTGTTTGTAGAACAATTGCTTAAATGGAGTTAACTGTTTCTCTCCCTGAGGTACATTTCTGCTTTGATCCTGCTGCGACTGGCGCCTGTCTGCTCACTCTGGCCCTCTCCTCAGTATGACAGTGATACATCTCAGGGTAACGACACAATTGTTCAGTCTCTGTAATTTAGTGTTTCAATACTCTACTTACTGCAAATCACTTCATTATTGTCTTTTACCTCCATGAATGACGACATTAAAAGTGAAACATCCCCTAAATCTGCACACATTTTACATTTTAATGGTGAAGCAAAGCCATTTTTGGTGGAGCAAAATTCTTGTACGGGACTTTCAACAAAAGTGGTATTGTCAAAACTGGTTGAATGTTTTAATAATGTTGACCTAACTCTTAATACATATGCAATATCTTATTCAATCAGCATATATACCATGTTCTTTTCTATGTCAGTATTTATATTTGTTGACTCATGTTTTTAGAGGTACTGGTATTGCGGTTTTCCTTAAGAGTTTTACTTTGAAGTCAACATGTTGAAGCAGGGTTAATATATTTCATTTTGTAAGCTTTCCTTTCATGATTGTTGGCAGTGTTTCAACACATACTAAGTAAACTTTGTGGAGGGAGCTAGAGTCATGTGGGATAAACATTTATGAAGCGCACAGCGGGGAACATTGTGGTGAAAGTGTATCGTCCTCAAAAATAAAAGTCACTCTTTTTTTCCTTTTACAAAATGAAGCGTTGATTCCCAAACCTAAGGTATCATGTGTGTAGTGTTCATGCTGAGATGTGACCGGGTCAAAGTTGCCTATTGGGTTTAAAATTGGTCTCTTGTTGCTAGATACAGAGGACAAGCCAAGTCTTATTTCCAATGTAAATGTCAGTGGCTTCCTGTCCCAGATCCTGTCTCATGTCTCCCACAGGTTTTACAGTGAAGTTTTATTATGGGCCATGTATTTCCTAACATAACTATGACATGATTATAATTGACACTTTCTCAAATAATTGAACGTATGTATTATCCTTACATATAAAACGGTAACCAACATAAAAGTGAATTGATAGCATCACTTATTTATCTTCTTCCCTATCCTAACAACTATGGACCTTAGGCGGGGTCAATTAGACACTTAAGCTCTCTTAAGCAACATTAACCCCAGCCTATGTCAATGATACAACATTGTTCTTCAGGTAATTGCCTCTTCCCCTAAAGCACCTAGTGTCAGGTGAGTGTCCTTAGAGCCTATTTTAGGATATGTAACCTGTTGACCCCACACTTTGAAGAAGAGACACTGACACGACCCACTGAGCTTTATTATGTACTTACATTTCCACGCTTTTTACCTAATTTCCCAGCAGTCAATGAGTCTTACAGCACCTAACATATATAGAACTTAAAAAATGGATGGACTATGCCTCAAAAACATCAAAATTTAATAATTGAATTTAATCATAGAAGCTATAGTCTCTTTCACATTGTTACTAAATTATGCTTGATTGCCTGTATTGTGCAGCTTTAAACATTTGTCAAAATCTGAGTAGTTTCCTGTTTTACAAGAGCACAGTGCAGACCAGCATGGCAGATGATGTTTGAAGCTTTTGTAATTACCTGATGGGTCGTTGATCGCCTAAGTGCTTTTCATTTATCCTCTGTATGTTAGCATTACTCGGCCTCCAGGCACAAGTGTTGACAGGCAAGCAGGGGGTGGCGTATTATCCCTCTGTGTGTTTTGTGTGTAGGATATTGAATTTGGTGACAGAATGGCGCGTTCCACATGGCGTCTGATAGTTCGGTCCAGCCCTCAGCACTGAGTGATAACAGGTGAACACAGACATATTGTGGTCGTATTGTTGTGGTTCAAGGCGAAACAGAGAAGTCCAAAGGGAATCGGACACCCTCACTGGACATTTCATCGAGACAGGGGTTAGACTAAGCTCTTAGATGGTGCTGACAGAACAGGACAGTGGTCAGTGGTAATAATAAAGATGATGAAGAAGAATAAGCCACTATCTATGATTGCTGGCTGCTCATGTCGAAATATCATAAGGTCTTCATTGTTTGGCCTTGATAGCAGATGTAAACATTGTCTGAGTGATGACACCAGGCTAATGCTGTGGAAACAGGACACAGGAAAACCACGCTGCACTGTCTGGGACTGGAGTAATAGCTTTGGTGGTGCGACATAATAAAAAAAATATATATATGAAATCAATAACTAATTACATTTTCTTATGTTTCTAAGGGACATAAAATCGAACTGTTTCTGGTAGACTATTATAGGTAAAAAATTAGCCGTAAAATTACAGGCATCAGATTATTTAGTTTGGATTATCTATGTTTATTATATATCTGTTCCTATGGAAAAAAACAAACATAAAAAAAACATTTCTATAGCTAGCAAAGTTATCCATAAAAAGCTAATCTATTGCTACTGGAGTTGACACTACAGGCTAGCAATGGCAGACACACTTTTTGAACCTAATTGCTAGTTGAGTTGGAAAATGGTCCAAAACAATGATGAACCTGTAGAGATTTCAGAAACTCCACATATTTTGTTTTTATAAGAAGTTCCATTTTCTACAGAAAGAGAAGGATTGTTCACCTTCATGTCAATCTGCCGTGAACACTGCTATAATTATATCAAAGCGAATCAATCAAATATACATTGTACATTTGCAAAGCTTGTGATTCACATTCACTTCAAACAAATGTTCTGGTAAAATTGATCGCAAAGCTGATCTTGAGTCTGATCGGGTTAAGTGCAGAAAAATTAATTTGACGTGCTTTGCCTTTGCTTGTGATGTGAGAATTGCTTTTTTCAAATTTTCGGACCATCAGTTGATTTGTGCCACCTACCAAAACACAACTTAACATACTATAATCAACATATTGCAGTGTTTAGAGTTCTTTTATATCGTCTTTGAGTTCTAGAACAACATAAAACAGTTTGCTGATCTTAAATCTGTATCAAAACTCTTTACCAGTGTCCACAGTGAAACAACTACGGACCATATCATCACAATACAAAATATTCAGATATACATTTCTCTTTGTAGTGCGACCGTTTAAACTAGTGTCATTAAAATGCATTTAGAGTGGTAACCTGTTTTTGTGTGGGAATGTGGGTGCAAGCCTCTGATCTCAGCACAGTGACAACCTGAACAAATATGCTGACTCGATTCTTCTGACTTTACAATAGGGTCCACGTCGTCTCAAGAAGCAGTGAAAGAGATGAGAGGGGTCCGCTGAGGCCCCTGAATAAACAACCATTAAATTCTCCCAATAATAAGAGAAACTTTCTGGACGGGAGACTGGGCGATATAGACCAAAAGACAAAATTAACTTTTTATAATACAAGACAATAGGATTTTTATGTTTTCAAAAGAAAAACATATATTATAAATGGTGAAACAGATACTGGATAATGGATGAAAAGGGGAGGAAGAGGAGACCAAGTGGCCGGCTAAAAAGATGAAAGCTTTGTTGTGCTGATGCTTAATGAGCTGGAAAACACAATTGAACTTCTCTGACTGTGGAAATTGCTGTGAGGGCACCGTAAATTAGCGCCAGTGTGGGAGCTAGCCTGCTGACAGAAAAGAGGCTTTGTGTAGAAGGCTTCTTCAGAGGCCTTCAGCCACTCACATCCTCACAGCGGTATCATAGCTCCATCTATGGCATGACAAGAACTTATTCTCTTTCAAGGCGGAGGCATCTTTCTGGCAGCAGTTCTGTTTTGTTTTCATCCGATCCTTCTTATGACCATTTCTTTTGGGAATCTGCATTTATGAAAACATTTGGCCAATCCTAAATAATCTTACACTCTCCCGCATGAGCTGTGCGGGACACAAAAGGTCATTTCTTGAGCATATAGGGGCTAAGTTAAAAAGAGCGTGAAAAGGATGGCTTTAACATTTCTGTGATATTAAGGGAACTCCAAAGGATGACTCTTCATTCTGGCGGCGCAGGCTTGGCACATGCCTTCTGTTACTAAGTGGCTTCATATTGAAAAGCTCTGCGGACACTATTCTCTGGCCCACTGGGTGCCAGCCTCTCTGCCCTGGCAGCTGCTGGGCTTTAGAATAGGCCCATAGTTTCCCCTCTGCAGGTGAGCCGCACGGCCAAAACAGGGCCCCTCAAAGGCTCTTTCACAGCCTCAATAGGAAACTGACTTGGGGAAAGAGGAGCGGGCACACAATGGCCGCCTTCTCTGTATACTAGACACAGAGAAGATGGAGATGAGCTGTTGGTGTGACGCTTTGAGGTTGCCTGTAGTTGTGTTGGGAAAGAGGCTTTAAAGGTAGTTTTCTTTAAGCAGAGGTGGGCATAGCCAAAAATTGTACTCGAATAAGAATTATATTAAATGTCAAATAATCATGCCCAAGTAGAAGTAAAAATATTTGCTAAAGGAAACCTACTAAGATAACATTATTCAATATATTGAGGTAGACGGACAATTATGTACAAATTCAGGTATTTCCAAAAACTAAAAATGAGTAAAAGCATCAATTACATCTTTACAAAATGACATTCATAGCATTTTGTTCTGTTATTCAAAAGGTTACTCAAGTAAATGAATGTATCTGAGTAAGTATCTCATCAGCCTATTTAGGTGATTTCCCTTAAGCACTTTTAAACACTGTCATCCTGACTCTCCAATGTAATTGCTGTTCCTTTGAAACCTGATGAAAAGAAAAAAAATGTTTTTGCCATGTCCTGGGGTAATAGGGTGATACTCAACCTCACCACTGTGTTTTGCCCCAGACCACTGGAGCTGCTGTCCTGCTCAGGCATGCTGCGAGGGAAGAATACACCTCTCAAATGTCCTTTTCATAGAGGTTTTATTGGCAACAGCTTTTACTTACATATGAAGCTTGAGAACAGTAGATGGAGACTTTAAAGGGTCCCTCTTATACTTTCTACCTAGTTATAACATTGTCTCCTCGTCCAAAACAGACCTGGAGTTGTATGTTGTTTCATTCATACATGTTTAAATGATCCTGTATGCTGAGGCTCTGACCCTCTCAGGAGCTGAAAATGCTTGTTTTTAATAATAATAAATTGGTTTCATATAGTGTTTTTCTCAAGACTCGCTCTACAATTACATTATTCAATCACTCCACAGTTACACCTGCTGGTGGTAAGCTATTTATGTAGCCACAGCTGCCCTGAGGCACACTGACCAAGGCATGGCTTGGCCTGCGCCTACGGCCCCTCCAACACATTGATTGGCAATGTGTGCCTTGCCCAGGGACACGGTATGTGCAGACAGTATGCGCTCAAGCGGGGATTCGAACCAGAGACACTCTGATTGCAGGGCAAATGCTTACCCACTGTACCACTTTTACTTTTCACTTTTTTTGCATACTTGCTACTTTCCATTGTTTGCATGGTTGTTGTGACCCGTTGTGCCGTCGGGTATCATCTCTCCGGGTTGATGTAGATAACAAAAGACAGATAACAAAAAGAACAATCAAATAATCTTTAAAAAATGTGATCTGATAATCTCAAACCATTCAAAAAGCTTGAGGAAAAAAGGCCTAAAATGTGTCTCTTAAAGAGTTGGTAGAGAAGGGTTATTCCTTGTCTGTAATTCACCAGATCCACATCCTGAAACAGCCGCAGCAAACTGTAGCGCATCAAAAGTCCCCCACATCTGAAAGACTGTACGGTTCAGCATGCTTTTATGAATGGGCTGCTTAAAAAACTTTCATGATGCTTTCTGCCAACCCATTTTTCAAAGACACTCACGAGAACAATTGTCATTTTTTAAAAGAAACTTCCAAGGCCAAGTTTAGTGAAAGAGATGTTTTCCATTAAGCCTCTTTTGTTGGACACTAAGTTAGCGAAATGCTCATAAAATATTTCAAAGAGATGCAATTACACCAATGTAATTAAAGTATACTAATTTGATCCAGGTGTCCACGGGGAAACACAATGTAACCTAGCCATTTGAACCATTACTGTAAAATTTCACAAATCAACCTTACTTAAAAAAATCCTCCTTTTTACTTGGACTTTTATATACACTGCCATTTACAACTAAATACACCTTAGTAAGTTGTTTGTGAATTAACAGGAAAGTTTTAGATTTTTTTCCACGTGACAAATTTTATAGTGCACTTGATCATTTAATTTGTGACATTATGAGATGGAAATCCTGCAAAGCTTCATAATCAGTATATGTTTTTATTTTTTCCAAATTTAAGCCTCTTCTGCTCCGGATTACCCAAATATTTCTTGATGATATTCTGATGTTATTGTTTACATTTCACATGAGAGTTAAAGCACACAGAGCCTCTAGCTGTCTAATATAATATCGTGGGCTAAAAAGATGCTATCAGTGCTTGTGTCTCATTTTTCCTCGTTCCTCCCTCTCCTCTAATCAGTTCCACTCTGTTATTACTGGCCCCGGGCTGTTTACCTCTTCACTAAACTGCTTTCACAAGAGCTGAGACCAAAGCTATGCTCAAATGTCCATTAGACCCTTTAAAAACCCTTTAAAAACCTGCTTAGAGCCGCAGTCTAATAAGTGCCTGACCTTTTGCCTGTTGTGGCCATCATTTTAGAATCAGTGCTTGTTGATCTGGCGTTTCTCACACCTCCTAAAGCCAGGAGTCACTTTTCCCTCTGAAGTTACTCGACCACTTCTTGAAAGGTTAAGTGGTAAATAGAGGGGGCTCTTACAGCAGCACAAGACAAAATAGAATTAGAATTAAAAATTCCCCATTCTGATGTGTGGGTGGACCAGATATCCACCGATACTAATGCAAAAACTAAAGACAAATAATACAAAATATAATATAACTAAAACCAGATGACCCTCAATATATATATATGACCAGAGGTGGGTAGTGAGGGGTAGTGAAGTACATTTACTCAGTAAACAATGCTTACCTCTGTTAACAATTACATTTACCATACATACATCCATAGTAGCCGTTTAAATTTAATGTACCTGGGAGAGTTTTTAACTTCCCCCGATTATTTGAGTACACTTCACCACGTCAACAGTTACATTTACTCAAGAAACCTTCTGAATTTATTGTTCCTCAGAGAGTATAGTAGTAAATGCATTTTAATTGAGTAATAGCTACATCTCTGCACTTATAGATGAATGGTTTCAGAAGCTTTATGTTATGAGAGTTGAAAATGTGAATTGAATTGTTCCTGTTACCTAATGTACCTTAAGATGTAGAAGATTTTCTGTCTATATATTAGCTATTACATACATTCAAAATATATTAGGATTACTTTTTCTATACTCATTTTCTATGATCAAGTACATATTTTGCCTAACCTCCCCTGTACCCCGGGAGTGAACTAACAGAGACCACAGTCCTGGAGGACATCAGGGCTATATGAAGGCTATACCACAGACCAGTTCAACATAAGTGCTGAAGACAGACATGCTCTTGAATGCACCACGCTTGATGTACTATTTGCTCTGAGGTTTGCAGAAGAAAGCAGCGTTTCCTCCCGTCGCAGCTGGAAGTGATTTAGTGACATTAGTGGAAGCCTGTATGGTAAATGTCTTTTGTCAGACAGAGGTTCAGAGGACCATGTAAACTCATAATATAGCCATTTTTGCTGAGATTGATCTCGTGTTAGAGAAGAGAGACGAAGATGGTGTAGTGGACATTTTAAAAGAATAACCTCCATTGTACATTAATATTAACTTATACTACAGTAAATTTAAAGTTTGAAAAATGAAATAATCCAAAATTGAATTTATTGCACACTTAGATTAACTTCTTTTTTATCTACAAGAGAAATTGCTTTTCATCAAATGTGGCTTTATACAAATTTGTGGGATGTAACAAAAGGATACAGCTAGATAACATTTGTCAAGAACTAGAAGCAAAAGTCAACTGAACAACAGATTCTAGTTTTAGCTATTTACCTAACATTTGCCTCAGCCCACTTTGACACAGCACAACATGCACGTGAACGGCAGTTTGTGGAAAAACATTAATTAGACTCAGCAGCAGGGCAATGGCAACAACTGATCACATATCAGCGTTTGTGACCCTTCCCTTTCATGGCGAGTCTCTTGATTGTCTCATTCTGCAGGTTTGTAATTATGGTTTGAAGCGGCTGGAGCCAGACTATCCACAGGGTCCCACACGGGAACAAAGGGGGCTGAGCAGAGGCGAGGTCAGAGAGCACAGTCAATACACAGTGGCACACACAAACACAGCATCGTCATCATCACTTTGAGGCTAGAAATGGGATCATCATCATACCATTTGTGTTTGAGGAGGTTCATTACAGGCCTGACTCAAGACTTTTCAATCTGACATGACTGAATCTCATTATGGAAAAAAGCTGTCACGGCCCGTCAGAAGTAGCTGTTTACTATTTGTGGTTAATCTTATGACTATGATATCTGTATGTACATCCAGGGTAAAAAACAAGTCAGTCACATATAAGTATACTCTTCCAGTTCCGAGCCTGGATAAATGTGGAGAAAGGAAAGACATCTGGTCAAATAAATGCAAAATCATAATTTAAACAGCTCCTATATCTATTCATATTAAGATAATGCAAATGAATCAATATATATACAATTGAGCATGCTTTCAATAAATAGCATCTTATTCTCTCGTCATCTGTTCTTGTAATTTTTAATGCTGAGACTCCGTTGTGAGACTTACCCGGGAGCCTCACACACTTTTATTTTAGTAAAAAAGTATAAAGCAGATTATGTTTTGTGATATGATTGTATAGAGGGTCGCCACATATTTCTTCAATAAGGATGAAAGCTTGGTGCCGTGGTAACCGGATCTCTCTGTAGCAATCAGCTTTCCATCAAGGAACAGCAGGAGCTCCCCTTTAACCCAGAGCATACGGAGAGATGGGACCATAACATGCAAACATTCAGTATAGTATCTCTAAATAGCTAAAAACTCTGTTAGGTGTGGGAGATGGATTTTTTTTCTGTCTTCAGATCGAGCCTGGGCCAGAGTCATTAGTAACACCTGTACACCCTGTCGCTTCTGCTGTCATCCATGTTTCACGAGAAGAACTTCCTGCTGAGTTGAATGAACGGATGGCCCTGTGATGTATTCTGTGGTACCGGGTGTCAAAGGTGAGAGGTTAGGGGTACTCCAGCTGGTAAACAGGGCCGCAGTGGACCCCAGTTGAGGAGGTATTCTCTGGCTGCAGAGGGGAGCATAGGAGGGGACTCTCTTTTTTTTGTCTTGTTTGATCCCACTTCCTCTGTATTATCACGACCCATCAGAGCCTTTATATCAGAAACCTGCTGCAGTTCCACTCGGCATCCTACAGGGGCAGCTCTATAGTAATTAATGAGGCGCATGTGGCAAGTGCTGGTGTGATTTTGTCTTTAATTTAACAGAGTTTTCCAAAACATTACTTCTCCCCGAGTGGAAAATGTATTTAATGAGAAGCGTACAAAACACAGTAAATAGCCATTAAGCTTTCTTTAACAGCTCCCACATGTTAACTGAGTTTATGAGGGGTGTGATTGAGGCGTGTTTGTGTGAGAGAAGAGGACCACCTGAATGTGACGCTTTGCCTTCAGGTTTTTTTTGTTTGTGATATAATCAGACAGGAATGGACCATAGTTCTGCATACATGCAAACCCACAATTCTTAACTGGGGCTGGGACCAAAGCAAAAATAATAATTACAACTGATTTACATCATAGGTCAGAAAGTCAATTTTATGCAAATTTTAAAACAATTCTTCAGACTACAGCTTTACCAGAAAATACATAATATACTTAATAATCAAACAAAACTCCTCTGTTGCCCTGCAGTTGTTGAGCAGATGGTTGACTAATTGTTTGTGTGTATGTGTGAGTCTGACAGCTCCTGTGTTCACCAGCCCCTGGTCACATCTCGTCATGTTTGCCTTCACTCTTCTTCGTGGAGGTCCTTCGCCTAAACCCTGTAATTCACTGTAATTCGTGCGGTTTAGCTCCACTCAGAGCTGTCTAATGTGTGTTAAATGGCTCTCGGTGAAGCATCCATTAAGTTAATTGTAGTTCATTGAGTTAATTTTAGTGATTTAGAAACCTCAGCTTTGCCTAATGTTGTGAGTGTGACAGGATATGGTGGAGAAGTGGTTAGCCTCAAATTAAGTGTAGTGCAATAGGATTTACTCAGTGATTATTGTTTTAGTGGAAAATTGAGATTTCAGTTTGACTCCAATGAATGACATTATTACCAGAAGTGTAGTAGTAATGAGTTACTCCGTGAAATTTACTTGAGTAACAATACTCTTTAGTCTCCTTCTCCTCCTCCTTCTCCTCCTTGGTCTCCGTCTCCGTCTTCTCCTTCGTCTTCTCCTTCGTCTTCTCCTCCTCCTCCTCCTCCTCCATCTTCTCCTCCTCCTCCTCCATCTCCGTCTCCGTCTCCATCTTCTCCTTCGTCTTCTCCTTCATCTTCTCCTCCTCCTCCTCCTCCATCTCCATCTTCTCTTTCGTCTTCTCCGTCGTCTTTTTTGTCTTCATCATCATCATCTTTTTTTTCTTTTTCTTTTTCTTCGGTCCGAATACATCCATACATTAAGACAATTACTGAATACTTTATCTTTTTACCAAATAACTAACTAAATGTATTTCTAATTGAGTAATATGATAGTAGCTACTTATACGCACAATTTTTACCTCTGATTATTACATGATAACAATACAATACAACACAAATCTAAATCTGTTTTTTGCATGACACACACACACACACACACATACATACATACATACACCACACACAAAAAAGCAAATTGGGAATTGATTCAAATATTTTGTTTAGTGGTTTTCCTCTGCAAATTGTTGCAAGCTGCAGCATTTAGAGCATGTCCTCTGTCCCTGAAGGAGGTAAATAAATCATAAAGTTAGTGCGCCATTCAAATAGTTACAGACAAGCAATTTATTCTTGGCTCCACTATTTCAGTGACAATGTGTTGTGTATGCATGTTTTAGTCAAGTGCAGAGTACATGTTTATATATATATATAAAAAACAAAAAACAAAAATATATATATGTACGTATGTATGTATGTATGTATGTATGTATGTAT
>JAVQKC010190789.1:0-14578 GCA_036025475.1 Philypnodon macrostomus | reverse complement strand
TTTTTCTGTTGATGACAGCAATCAGTCCAGGCAGCAAAGCAGCCCCAAACCATGATGCCCCCTCCATCATATTTCACAGTTGGGATGAGGTTTTGATGTTGGTGTGCTGTGCCTTTTTTCTCCATACATAGCATTGTGTGTTCCTTCCAAACAACTTAATTTTGGTTTCATCGGTCCACAGAATATTTTGCCAGTAATGTTGTAGAACATCAAGGTGCTCTCTTGCAAACGTCAAACGTGCAGCAATGTTTTTTTTTGGAACAAACACACAACGCTCAGTGTGGAGAAAAAAAAGGCACAGCACTCCAACAACAAAACCTCATCCCAACTATGAAATATGGGGGGGTGCCTCAGGGCCTAGACGGATTGCTGTCATTGACGGAAAAATTAATTCCCAGGTTTATTAAGACATTTTGCATGAAAACGTAAGACTATCTGTCTGCCAACTGACGCTCAACAGAGGATGGGCAACAGGACGACGACTCCACGCATAGAAGTAAATCAACAACAGAATGGTTTCAACAGATGACGTACGCCTTCTGGAGTGGCCCAGTCAGAGTCCTGACCTCAACGTGATTGAGATGCTGTGGCATGACCTCAAGAGAGCGATTCACACCAGACATCCCAAGAATATTGCTGCACTGAAACAATTTTGTATAGAGGAATGGTCCAAAATTCCTCCTGACCATTGTGTGGGTCTGATCTGAACTACAGCAAACATTCAGTTGAGGTTATTGCTAAATCCAAAGGTTCACATACTTTTTCCACCCTGCACTGTGAATGTGTTCACTAAAAATCTGAAAACATTGCGCAGTATTTGACGGCTTGTCTATTGTTGTGACTTAGATGAAGATCAGAACACATTTATGACCAATTTATGCAGAAATCCGAGTAACCCTCAAGGGTTCACATGTTTTTGCAACTGTATGTTAGACTATTTGTAATTGACAATCAATAACAAGTTCACTTCTATTGTGACCAGTGACTGAAACATCAGTTTGCAATACAAGGTTTGATACAAAAGTAGTAAAGTAAATCTGATTAGCAATTTCTTATAAACTTCAACCGATAAACCAGTATTGTACAAACACCTTTTATTAAATACAAAATATAACAAATTTGCACTTGCAAATTGCAGTCTGCAAATGTCACAGTGAATGAACATCAACAGCATGTGTTTCATTGTTTAGTATTTTGTGAGAATTTCACTTTTGTAGACAAAACAACATATAGTTTAACCCCTGACTGTTTCAAAAGTTGTCACTCTGAATAAACCCAATATTTAATCATGCACTTCATCATTAATTATGTCTCTTTTACGTGTGTCCTGTTTAAGATGAAGAAATGCTATATGTCATACAGACACACCATAGCCATATCATTGACATTTGACTTAACTGTCTTGTTGACTGTGTTCTGTGCTGCAGGTGTTTGTAGAGTTTGAAAACGCCACACAGAGATGTTCATGGGTGAAGGTGTATGGTGAGGGAGTGAAGGCTGTGCTGCTCGAAGACTCAATTGTTTGGGCCAATTATCGAGATGTGACCGGAGCGACAGGATCCACAGTTGTACCCTGGCCAGCTCTAGTGAGTCAAAAACATCAGTTTGTGTGGTTGTTGTTATGGCTCATGTCTTTGTGTTTGATAAAAGATAAATTATATTATAATCTTTGTTATTTGTAGGCTTTCCGCTTTTTGGTGGACAGAGTAGGTTTAGGACCACTGGTCCCCGTGGTGTATTTTGCACACAATAATCTGGACTTTCTGCCTGATAAAAGTTCAATCCAGAGGTTTGAGGTATGCAGTAAATCTAAATTTTTCCCTTTGGTCAGATTGCTCTGTGATTGTGTTTTTAAGCAGTTGGGCTGTGTGTCTTTGCGCAGGTTGATAAAGATATAAGACAGCCTTTGTTGCTGGAGCACCCTTCACTGCAAGCTGCCATTTCCAGCTGGTGCACTGACTTTGAACTACAGGAAATCTTTAGGAAGGGTAGGTCTTTTCATCTGTAACGTGACACCCACCTTTCAATTAAATCTTAATCACTCTTATAATGGGGAGGCTTGTATTTCTTTTATGGTGCAATTTAATTGTATCTTTTATATCCAGGATCGTACACTGTTCAAGGACGCAGAGTTCGGGTGTACCAGCCAGAGTTAGAGGAATGCTGGGCCACTGGTTTGGTCTCACAGCATGACCCAATCTCACACATCATGGAGATCACTTTGGACAAGGTGAATACTGTGGCTATATGCTAAATAGTTATACAACTGTGTTGTCTGTCTGCTTAAATGTGTCTCTGTTTTTAGGGAGAAGAATCTCAGATGGTAGACCCTCGTGTTATACATGTGATGTTGGCTGAAGAAGAGGTAAGCTTGGCATAAAATGAATATAAAAAAGTCAGTGCTTACTAGTAAGTACAATTGAGAAAATAAAGCAAAATGTTGTTGCAATTTAGTATATTGCTATGCTGATGGTTCTTTTCTTTTTATAGCCTGGTACGAATGGACGGAAGAGTGGTGAAACACTGAAGGGAGACTGTGGCCGCAGACGTAGGACTGCCTCAGAAACAGAGGATGACTTGAACTTAAAACGTTTTAAAGGTTCAGCTGACGGATGTAACAGTGGAGATAATAAATCGGTGGGAACGGGCATGTGGGGCAGTGATTCTGGAGTCAGCAGCACGACCAAAAACGGCTCAACTGATGGAAGTGTTCCTCGTGTCTCAGTCTCGCCACATCGCTATCCCGTACACATAAAAGAAAACGGTCGCCCACTGTCCACACAAGGTGTAGCTGACTCCACATCAAACATGGCTCCTACTCCACCACCACTCAAACCAGCTCCTTCCCCCTTCTCTTCCACATCCTTCTCTTCCACCTCCTTCCCCTCACTCGGACAGATGCCCAGCTTGGTCCATGGAGCTCCAGCCACCAAGGCCTCCCCGTTTATGGCGCAGCCCGAAAAAGAGGAGCCTTCTCAGTCAGCGTATTCAAAAACAGCTGCTCTGGTGTCCCCGGGGCCAGTCACCATTTCCTGGTCTTCACATGACAGCAGCTCCAGTGTTGCACTTTCTGCTTCTGCCGGTTTCACGTCTAAAGCCCCTTCCTGGGGAAATCAAACGGAGGTAAACGACTATAATGCTACCTGCTTTTCTGGTTTTATTTTTGTAAAAATTTAGCTAATTTTATTTGAAGCAATGGTAACATGTAAACATTACTATCATAATTGAGTTGTTTTTTATTAATTAAAAAAAAAATTGTATTTCCTCAGGGCTCTAAAACAACGCATGGTTTTCATATGCCACAACAAGCTTCACCTGCATCTGTATTTGGAGAAACTAATTCTCAAATGAATGGTGCCACTACCACAGCTGCACAGGACGCTTCCCGACCATTTGGATTTGGCTTTGGAGCAGCAAAGAATGAAGCTCAACCACAAGATCAAAACTTGTTTATGCAGTACATGAACTCTGGCTCGAGCCCGAGCCTAACTTCAGGTCCGACTAAGGATACTAATTACTTCACTGCAGTCTCTGAGAGCCTTAACAAGGACCCCCTAACCCTGTTCAAACCTGCCACTGGGCCAGATGGACTGAAAAAGCTAGAGCAGTCTAAAGTGCCTGAGAACCACTCAGCAGGGAATGGGGTTCTCAACACATCATCATTAACCTTCCAGGGCATGGCTGTTCCTGCTGGGGGCAGAAATGCCGGCCTAAGTGTTGGAGGTATGGTTGCATCTTCTGGAGCCCAGAGTCCAAATGCCACAAATGCCAATAATGGGACTACAGTAGGCTCAACGTCACAGTCAGATAACCACCAGAACCTTTTCCTACAGGCTTCTAAACTAGACTCCACAAATCCATTTTTGTCATATGGGGAGAAAAACTCTCACACATCGTTTGCTGGTTTATCTGGTACTGAACCACAGACTGCTTCAGACAGCAAGCCAAATCTCTTCACTATGGCTGAACCTCCTAAAGCCATTATGTCCTCTCCTTTTCCTGCTACTTTACCCAGCTCTTCTTCCTCTTCAGCCCCCCCCTCTGATCAGAGGTCACAGCATGACAGTAGTGCAACACAGGAGCAGCAGGAGACTGAGAGCCCTTCATCCTCTTCAGCTGACCCTATGTTGGAAAGCAGTGGTACAAGTGCTTTGGCAGATGAGTGTGTGCCTTTTGACCAAAATCAGTCACAAAAGTTTAATCCGGAGGAAAGAGCCCAGTCTAAACGTGATTCCGAATCCAGCGACAACAGCGATATTTCTGACCTGAGTGAGAATGAGGAGGGCCCGGAGAAAGGCCAGGCCCCAGACCAACAGCGTGAGCTTGGGAACGACTCTCTTCAGAAAAAGGCACAGGCAGCCAAGAGCCGGCCTCGAAACAAGTCTTTCAAAGGTATGTCTGTATTTCATTTTATGCACACTGTTCAATACTTAACTGAATTAATACCACTTTCCTTTGTCAGTGGGCCAGTCTGTGCTAAAAGATCAGAGCAAGGTGCGTCGTCTGAAACAGTCTGGCGAGTCCTTTCTTCAGGATGGTTCCTGTATCAATGTGGCCCCTCATTTGCACAAGTGCCGCGAGTGTCGTCTGGAGAGATACCGTAAATCTCGCATTGGTGATGACGATAGTGATGAGGAAGATGATCCTAATGTGGCATGTCGATTTTTCCATTTCCGAAGGTACATGTGTGCCTTATTAATCACTTGAAATATTGACGTTGTTATAACTATAAAACATTACCTGTTACTTGTACCTGTGTGCAGATTGGCGTTCACTCGTAAAGGTATACTCCGGGTGGAAGGCTTCCTCAGTCCTCAACAAAGTGACTCTATGGCGATGGGCCTGTGGTTACCTGCACCTGTTGTCCAAGAGGGTCTTGATCTGGACACATCAAAGTACATTTTGGCCAATGTTGGAGACCAGTTTTGTCAGCTGGTCATGTCCGAGAAGGAGGCTATGATGATGGTGGAACCTCACCGTAAGTGTAACTAACATTTTGGAGAGTCTGTCATGTTTTGTGGCTAATTGATTTATTTATTTTTTCTTTAGAAAAAATAGCATGGAAGCGTGCAGTGAGGGGTGTCAGGGAGATGTGTGATGTTTGTGAGACCACCTTGTTCAACATCCACTGGGTCTGTCGCAAGTGCGGTTTTGGAGTTTGTCTGGACTGCTATCGGCTTCGCAGGAACAGACCAAGAGAGGGTGAGTGTCCAATAAATGAGACCCAGATGGGATGGATTTTATGTTGTGTAATCTGCTAAAAAATAATTTGTTCACAGATGTAGAAGAATCCCCAGAGGATGATGTCTTTTCATGGTTAAAATGTGCTAAAGGCCAGCCTCATGAGCCGCAGAACCTTATGCCCACACAGATCATTCCTGGAGCAGGTAATGTATATTTATCATCAAATAGAGCCATTTAGTGTAAAGTGATGTTAAATATCTGGCCTTTTTCTTTCACAGCTCTTTACAACATTGGTGATATGGTACATGCAGCAAGAGGAAAGTGGGGTATCAAGGCCAATTGCCCTTGTACCAGTCGACACACAAAATCTCTAGTGCGCCCCAGTGCTCCTAATGGGATTTCACAGGTATTATAGTTTTACAGCTCTTTTTGTATTTCATTTTTGTGGCTTTCTTTGAGGCTCAGTTGTGTTTGTGCTTGTCTCAGCAGTCCACAATAAACAGTAGTGGCAGTGTTGGGGCCGCAGCCGCTCCAAAATCAGAGGTTGATGCGACAACAGTGAAGATGGAACCATCTCCAGCCTCTTCAGAGAGTGCAGCTGGAGAATGTGTGTCCAGCACCACTAACCCTACCAGCGGGATGGTGTCCCCATCTCTTCCCCCCCAGTCTTCTGCTAAAGAATCCCAACCTAAGGAGGGCAATAGCTCCGCTTTGCACTGGTTAGCAGACTTGGCTACACAAAAGGCCAAGGATGACACCAAGGGTTAGTGACGAAAACAATTTAAATTGATGTTGGTTATTAGTCAAAACAGACACGTTTACATTCGGTTTTCTTTTTTGTCAGAATTGGGCTCACTCCGCTCTATGATGAGTCGAGAGAGTCGTCCACCGTTTGGTCTGGACTCACTCAGTGCTCTGTCAAAGCCTTCTTCCTCCAGTCCCAAGCTGTTCAACAGTTTGCTGCTGGGCTCTGGTGCGTCACAGTCCAAACCTGAAGGCTCCAGCCTGCGAGACCTTCTCAACTCTGGACCAGGAAAACTACAGCAGGGGCCCGGGGACAGTGGAGTACCCTTCCCTTCTGTTTTTACCTCAGCAGGCGTAAGTAAAACATTCATAATCTCATCAATCTCATCAGTCTCATCTATTTGAAACCTTTAAATACCATGAACTGTATTGAGATCATAATCAACCTCTGTGCCTTTCTCTCTTTCAGAGTGATAAAATGAAGAGCAGCTTGCCAAATTTCTTGGACCACATCATTGCCTCAGTTGTAGAGACCAAGAAGGCAGAAGGGCGTCGGACTGGGGCCTCAGAGGGAGGGGAGGTTGGTGTTTTAGGGCGTAAAGATGGAGTCATTGGACTTAGTGTTTTGGAGCCACATACCTCACACTCGTGGCTCTGCGATGGGCGGCTACTTTGCCTGCAAGATCCCGGTAACGTTAACAACTGGAAAATCTTCAGAGAGTGCTGGAAACAGGGTCAAGTAAGAGATGTGATTTTTGAAGGCCTTATTCTGTTTCAGTCTTAGCTAATTACTTTTCTTTCATGTCCAGCCTGTGTTGGTGTCAGGAATACATAAACGACTGCAAACTGAGCTGTGGCGACCTGAGGCCTTCAGCAAGGAGTTTGGAGACCAGGATGTAGACCTGGTCAACTGTAGAAACTGTTCCATAATCTCTGATGTGAAGGTGCGAGAATTCTGGGACGGCTTCCAGGTCATGAGCAGTGAGTACACAGTCCTTACAAAACAATCTTTCTGCCTTTTTATCAAGTGACTTTCAGTCTTGAATGGCAACACATTTTTTTCTTTCTACAGAGCGACTACAGGATAGTGAGGGCTGTCCTATGGTGTTAAAATTAAAAGACTGGCCTCCTGGAGAGGACTTCAGAGACATGATGCCAACACGGTATTAGTTCTTTCAAAATGGTATTATCTGTGAACATCATTGTGCTTTAGTAGTGTAACCGTTTCTTTGGTCCCAGGTTTGATAATTTGATGGATAATTTACCCTTACCTGAATACACAAAAAGAGATGGTCGTCTAAACCTGGCAGCTCGTCTGCCCAACTTCTTTGTTCGTCCTGACCTTGGGCCTAAAATGTACAATGCTTATGGTGAGAAAAATAACTAAAAGGCTTTATTTATCATTAAATTATTTAAATGCAATTTGATTTACTGTTGTTGATTTTTTTTTCTATAGGCCTAACATCAACTGAGGACAGGAAAGTGGGCACCACTAACCTCCATCTGGATGTGTCTGATGCTGTCAATGTGATGGTATATGTTGGTATTCCTTATGGGGACACAGATTCAGAGCAAGGTTAGTGACATATTTTTCTTTCACTATTTGACCCAAAAACTACACACAATTTACTCAAGTCCCAGGATTTATAGATACAAAATATTTTTTAATTCAAAAGGTATTTCATTAATAAAATAAACACATTGATTATTAAGTTATCTTATCAATTATGATCAACAGAAAAAAATAATGCTTCATATTGCTTCACTGATTTCACATCACATCCTGGTTCTTATAGACTACATTTGAAATGCTGTACCATCATGCTATTGCTCTCTATTCCAATCATCATTGGCTTGACCCTGAAGAGACCCTTCACCGGGTCTCTAACATTTACAATGTGGCAAAATTTCTCATTCACAGAGGCCGATATCTCTGGACGCAAAGGTCTGTTTGACTTTATATTGTATCACTTCAGTAGCATGCCCTTCTTCTTGACTAACTCCCCTCTTCACGCTTCCACCCAGTCCTTCTGTTACAATCCCAGGAGAGAGGGCCAGAGCACTGGAGCCCAGTAGTCTCTACTTTTAGCATGTTTTTAAGCATGGTTTTACCTCCCCATGTAAATGTGGCCATTATTAATACCTTTACATAATGTCCTGAATACCTTTTTGTAGACCTTTATTATATGCCTGATGTTATAGTCTATCTCTGAGTTGGGGTCAGATCTGTGATTTACAATTCAGTAATAAGTCTCATGTACTAACACGTATTTGACTGAATTCGATGATTTTTAATCACTTTCCCAGATTCTTCTTCTGAGTGCTGAGTGAACTGTGCTCTGGCCCTTGTTTTATGGGATAAAGTTATGAATGAAGGGCATCTTGAATTAGCATCTCTTGCTCTCCCATGGGGCTCCTCTCAGTCATGACAGTGACTCTGACATGACAGTATGACAGTAGCCATACTGTCCACGTTCACTGATTTCACACATCAAGTTGTATTTGTGTGATTAAAAACAGACAATAATGCCTGCACACACGCCCTTTAAATTGTATGCTTGAAACTAAAAAGGGACATATAAAATCATTAGTTTTTCTTTTATAAACACAATCATAGGTGCAATCCCAAGAGCAAATATTTTGTTCAACAGTAGGCTGTTGTTTTCTGAGTAGTTATTTTAAATCTCATGATGTGGATGTTGTCAAATGTGATTGTGTAGTGTGTGACTTGTCTTTTTATGGTTATAGTAGTTGTGAACTGGCTCAGCTCAAAGCCCCTCTTTTATACTTTCTTACTATCTTTTATACTAGACTTGTTTTTCCTGGGTTAAGAGTTAGATTTTTGACTGTGACAAAACTGCTACCAATATTTACGGTCTTGAGCCATCAGTTCAAAACTACTTCCTGTTAAAGAGAACAGATGTATGTAAATAATGAAATACTTTTTGGTTTATTTTCTTTTTTTATAAAGTACTGTTTACATCATTAGTATTTTATTATTATTGTTCCTTGTATGCGTTTCTATTTCTGCTCATGTTTGTTCCTTCAGAGGTCATTGCCACCATTGATGAGGGTGACGTGGACGACACAACCAAGAGGAGAGTGTATGAAGGGAAAGACAAACCTGGAGCTCTGTGGCACATCTACGCTGCTAAAGACGCAGAGAAGATCAGAGAGCTGCTCCGCAAGGTCAGCATCATAGTCTTAACTACAAACCATAAAGACTCTCAGCTTTGGTTCCATTGTGAGCTGTTTTTTAACAGTTAGACTTGTAGCCCCTTATCCATCAATAGAAACAAGCCTCACATTTCATTTCAATGGTTCATTTTTAAAAACACTGACTAGAATGATTGAATTTGTTTGGTCCATGTTATGTTGATACTAGTTGATTGATTTAATTTCACTTAAGTCTGACTTCTCTGTTCTTTGCGGATTGAATTTTCAGGTGGGAGAGGAGCAAGGTCAAGAGAACCCCCCAGACCATGACCCCATTCACGACCAGAGCTGGTACCTCGACCAAGTGCTCCGCCGCAGACTTTATGAAGAATATGGAGTTCAGGGGTGGGCCATTGTACAGTTCTTAGGAGATGCTGTGTTCATCCCTGCTGGTGCTCCACACCAGGTCAGACCATTTATAAGCATATCATGCATCACACCTGACTACAAAAATCAGACATATTATTATGACCACCTGCCACCAGTTTGCAGCCATAGTAAATTGAATCTTCAACTGAACCACACAGGCCATCCTCTGTTTGACCCATAACTCCACACTGTTCATTCCTTGGACCACTTTTATTAGTCACTGACAGAGCTGCAGTTTTGATATTCTCGGAGCTAATCTAGCATTACAATTTGACCCTTGTAAAACTCACTCAGCTGGCACCTATTTTTCTTGTATGTAACGCATTACGTTTGCGAACTAAATGTTCACCTGCTGCCTAATGCTTATTCCACCCATTAACAGGTGCCATGATAAATTGATAATCTATCCTTCACTAGACATAATGTTATCCTGATTGGTGTATATACAATCACTAATCTTATATCCTGTCGCTATGCTAAATGTATGTGTTGTCTTCATAGGTCCACAACTTGTACAGCTGTATAAAAGTGGCAGAGGACTTTGTATCTCCGGAGCATGTAAGACACTGTTTTAGACTGACACAGGAGTTCAGGCATCTGTCCACAACTCACACAAACCATGAAGACAAGCTACAGGTTTGTATTACTTGTCTATACATTCATAATATTGAAGAAAAGGCTTCTCTCACAAATATGGCTTGTTGTCCTTTTTAGGTGAAGAACATCATCTATCATGCGGTGAAGGATGCCGTGGGGACACTAAAAGCCCATGAATCGAAAATATCACGCCCATAAGTCTTCTTTCTTAAAAGCTGGACACCTGGCCTCTCGTTTGCTCTTCTTTATACACACCATACAAGTAACACAAGACAAGAACGTACCAATACATTTACAAGCTACAGACTTACAGGCCTAGAATGTAGGTTTTTGTGGGGGGTGGGAATAAAGAGCATATTTGATTTTTGGGAGAATTGGACAGGGCAGAGCTAGCTATTTGATGTCACCGTGATACAGGATGCTCTTGTCTGGTTGTTTTTTTGTTAACTGTATTTAAGGTCAGTGTGTTTGTTCTGTTGTCATTGTGTATGTAAGAGGACTGGGATAAAGTGAGTACTGACTAATCTGCTAAGTGAGGCTATTTAAGTCTCAGTAGAAGCGAGGCTAACCCATTTTTTTTTTGTAGATTTGTTGACTTATAAATGGCTGATTGCTTCGGCCCTGTGTGGCCTAAATGAATTGAAGAGATGAAGGGATTCAGACCAAAGTTTTGTATTTTTTGTTTTCTTATTTCACTTTTATACACCAGAAGTTGATGATATTGAAGATTAATGGTTTAAATCAACCATTTTTACATGGACTGAACTACAGACTTTCAACAAAATGAATCACACACAAACACAATTGCAGCTGAACAGACCTACTGGCCATTAACATTGTATCAATATATATTGAACTTAGCAGTCAGTTTGATTTTTCACAATAAAGTTTGCAAAAACATTGTTTTGGTTATTGTTTTTTTGCAGTGTGTGTGTGAGTATGGGAGGCTTTCCAGATTCCCGCTTTATTTACTTTGTACTTTGACCGTTGAGTTCTATATTAGTGAGTCACAAAAAATGGGGCATGGCTGCACCAGGAGAGGAAGTTTAATGTAAATTTGGGTTGAATCTTACAGTATAAGCAAACATGCGTGCACAGCCTTCACCAAACTGTCACTAATGTAATGAGCTCACGTAATCATGTGTTTTTCAGTCACGTGTTCTGGGTTTTTCTCCCCCAGTTTTTTTTTTACTTAAATAGCACAGCAGACTGTCAGGCTGCCCCTTTAAGAGCCCGTGTTTTTCAGCATTAAAGAGCAGAGTGGAGGCACACTGCAGCAGCTGATGTCTGAATACAGACGGTCCACATCCCAGCATCAGCCCGCGCACTGAGGGGAATGGGGGGCACATAGCCCGTCTGGACAACCGCTGTGAAGTCTTTCCTTGAAGCCAGGCAGGCTCCCGGTCAAACGGTGGTCAGGCAGCAGGATGGTTTCGTGGATTATTTCGAGGATAGTTGTGTGAGTATGGGATGGGCACATCTGTTTTTACGGGCACAGCTTTAGCCATGGCTCTTCATTCATCAGGATGCTGAGCTGTACACCACACACTGTACTGGATTGCAGGAGCTGTCATTGCTTTATATCCATTTGATAGCTAGTTTATATCATTTGATAGATAGATTGTATCCGTGCTCATATGCTATCGTTTTAAAGTAATTACTTATTTTGTATTTAAACCGATGATACACAACAATACGGCGCTTGCTAGCCTTTAGTTGCTAGCGTATGTTGGCTAGCAGCTAGTAACCACCTGACAGACAGATAAACGTGCTGGCAGGCAAAGCACTTGTTTAGCGGGCCACATTATTGTCACCTACTTAACATGCCAGGCAAGACTTTACTGCCAATGATTTAAAACAGCTTGGATGTTGTGCAGACTAAGCTATTGTTTACGATATTGCAACATATGTGGAAACAATTTTGTTTTGTAAAATGTCGCCATATTTAACCAATAAGCATCAGTTTGCATGGTGTTCATCATTACTAACTGCCACGACCTGGTGCTTTTTTATTGGCCTTAATGTGCTCGTGAAGGCCTTTTTTCACCTGTTCATTGGGACATGAGCAGCAGATGACTCAACTGAAGCGTGTACCACGTCATCCTGATTTTAATTTCTCCTTGGGTTTTTTCTTTATTGCCTGATTGTTTGGCCAGGATGGATCTAAATATTGTATTTTGAATAGCATTTAAGATAAAGATAAAGCCATTAAAAGAACACCTGTAAAACTGAATCTGATTATATTCATTATTATATTAGGGCCAGTTTCATTATAGCCACTCTATGTAGCTTTGGGAATTATAAGATCTTGTTTTTCAAATGGTCACCTGGGTTTTGCCTGTGCCAAATTGTGTGAATTTAATTTAATAAACGCATGTGATTTGGCCAGTTGTTTTTTCATGAGAAGATAGTCCTTCAATACTCTCAGGTCAGCGGGGTGCATGCTGAAAGGGATTATTCTTTTGACATCAAAAAGGCATGTGAGACTGTGCTAAGGATTTTTCAGATATGCATTTTCTGGTTGAAGAGTTGCAACTTTATTGTTGCCAACTAAACAAAGAACTGGTTTGCCTGTCTTGCTGCAAATTTGTGTGTTTTCAGAGAATATGAAATAGTAAAAACAAAGAATCAATTGGGGCAGCTGTGGCCGTCCACTGGCCTGTGGGCTCTTCTGGAGACCACACAACTTATTGTATGAAGCTCAGAGGCAGTTCACACTTGACCAAGCAAATCAGAGGCAGTCAGCTGGAAGAGCTGGGAAAGTGGTAGTGGTGGCTATTGCTTATTCTACAAACTGTTATAGAAGCACAGCATACTCATAAGTCTTAATTTCAGGGTTAAAAATAATCCTAAATCTTGGTTGTGACTGACACATCATCAGTCGGCCCTCTGCTGTCCTCTGTCAGCAGTCAGCAGTCAGCTTCCTGTCACATCAGCACAACTCACCCATGGCACAGGATACCACTGAATACACACCAAAAGAGCAGCTCTGAGTAGTGTCCCATCGGCACGTGGGGCGGCACATGGTGAGCCCAACCCTGCCAGCAGACTTTGGCCCCATTTGTGTGATTTTTCTTTCCATTTTATCTCCCTGCAGTCTTCCTGAATACACAATTATCAGAGCCATGTGTTTGCCAAGCCAATCCATGTTAACAGTCCCAATGGCATCAACTCCAAACACCACTCATTCCTTTCTCGAAATCCATAAAAACTGCTTGTGTTTGCCTTTTTTTCTAATAAAACACGGCTAACCTGTTCTCTCCACAGGATCATTTGTACAAGTCTTACTGTCAGACACCCATGGGCCTTTCGGTAGAGGATAAAAAACTCTTCTCTGCTTTTTTCAGCCTCGCCTTTGGGACACTGTACCCGGCGTATGCATCCTATAAAGCTGTAAAAACGAAGAATGTAAAGGAATATGTGAGTATGAGAGATACAGTTAAGATAGCATAATGAGTAAACACTACTTTAGGCAGGGTGAAAGGCTTGTTGTCAGTTTGAAAATGTAACTGATCGTCTGGAAAAACATGTAAATTCTCTGGGCAACGTGCATACATTTTTGAAAGCTGGGTTGGTTCCTCCCACTTTTTCATCAGTGGTTGTACATTTCTCACAACTTTATGTGATCTACTGATGGTGGTAAGGCCTGGGTCAGATGGATGGAACTAGAACAGTGCCTACAACCGCTCCCAACTATCACAAAACAGTCACACTACACATTATTGCTTGTTGGTAAAGGATCTTGCCCAAGGACACAGTGGCATTATGAACTGGTTGGATGAGGATTCAAACTGCCAACCCTCTGGTTATAGGGCACAAAGGAAAATGAATTACAAATACATTAATAAAATACAATTATTCTTAGATCACCATGAGCAAACTGACTCTTCCTTGTTGCAGTTTGTCCTTATCGCTTTTGTGATGACCAAAAATAGAAATTGTGGATGAAAAGAGGAGAAAAAGAGTCAGCAGATAATTTTAGCGGGTCGTGTTGAGACCTTTGCTGTCATAATATTGAAGCGGCTTAAGCAAAGTCATTATATCGGCGAAATAACGATATTTGAACGAATCATGTTGGCCCGCAGATCGTATGTGTGAACGCAATGACTCAAAAACTAATTGCTGGGTCAGTTTCAACTTTTGCACACAGGTACCTCTGTGATGATTATTAATGTCCTGACTTTTTCAACTTTTATAGACCGTTTCATATCAGGAAGACACTGAACTGTGATTCATGACAATTAAATAATTGACTAATTAATGCCCTGAAGCATTTTAATTGAGCCATTAATCCTGCTGAACATATAACAAAATGGCATGAATTTTAGCACAGTGATCCAGCCTAGTGTATATTTAATGTACATAGGCACATTACAGAGGTCAAATAAAAAATGCCTCTATAGCGCCCCCATGTTTATGACCCCTATGGGACCCTGGACACACTTACTTTGGCAGAGAGCAATGAAAC
>JAVQKC010190787.1:0-14263 GCA_036025475.1 Philypnodon macrostomus | reverse complement strand
ATACATTTACTCAGTTACATTTACTCAGATACATTTACTCAGTTACATTTACTCAGTTACATTTACTCAGATACATTTACTCAGTTACATTTACTCAGATACATTTACTCAGTTACATTTACTTGGTTACATTTACTTGAGTAAGAGTAAGAGTACTTTTACCCACCTCTGTGTGTCATGTAAGAACAGCTTTATGTGAAAAATGTGATGATGTGGAAATTTTGTTCCTTGTCAGTAAAGAAACCAATGATAACTTGCAAATTCTGATGCCATGAATGTCTAATATTATTCTATAGGGTTAACCAAAGGCATTTACTATTTTTGTAGACAAAGTATTGCTGATTCACACAATATATGTGGTTTTGATTACACATAACAGTGGCCAAATTGTGCATTGCAATGTTTGCTGGGGCTGACAAAGTAAAGTGGATGTGGGAGAAAAGAGGGCCTTAAAGGGACATCTGCCTAAAGTAAGAGAGGAAGCAAGGGCCCCCGAAAATAAAAACTTCGTAAATATTGCTAATTATAAAATGTAAGACATTCTACAAGTGTTCAAAAAGTGTGAGCAAGCACAATAGGTCCAATTAAATAAAACAAACACACAGTTTGAATGTCTGTACATACAGTTTTATATAAATGAACACTATCATACAGAAAACAGTAACATGCAGACAGTAGAACTCCATGTGAACAATACGTTACTGCCAAAGGCCTAAAGTACCTTCCATCTACTTCAGTACAATTAAATACATGCTATTATGAAACCTATAGCCAGTGAACTCAATGAAGCATTGTTTAATAGAAGCTTCTGTCACAAATATGTACTTACATGTTCCAAAACACAATATAATTTGATATAATTTATGTCAACAAAATTTATTTTGTCATTATAAAATGGTGTTTTCATGTCAGCTTTTATCGCCTGTGGCAATCATCTCTCTTTGCATGTATGTGTTGTACGAGTGATGCGGAAACTGCACTTCCTTCTTTCTAAACAGTTGACATAGGAAACGTGTTATGAAAGAAAGGTGCAGTTATGAGCGTTCAGGGTGGTGATGTGATCTCAATATATGGTTAAAGCTATAGTAGACAATATTAATGCTTGATATCAGTTTGTTGATGCAATATTTCACCAACGCAGTGGTGGTCTTTACAGAACCATTGTATTCATTATTTATTTTTGTCACCACCATAAGTGTTTTATTTGTGTATTAGCAATGTAACACAACTACGGTAGTTGGAGTTTGCTTTAAAAATAAAATAAAAACTTCCAAAGAATATTTATCTACAAAAATAGGGCTATTGGTTCAGTGTGTGCAGCATTTACCCTTAAACTAGATATCTTAGATTCGCCAAAATACTTCTTACTTGGATGATATAACATATTTTTAAACATATGTTTCAGAAAATGCAGTTTCTTCAAAACTGTGCAGAAAATCAAAAGCATTAGTTGACTTAAAGTATTCAGTTACTTTCCACTCCAGATCTTCACTTCCCAAAATGTGCCTACTGTAACTTTAACTGACTTGGAGACCTATGTATTGTCATAAACATACATAGGCTTGAATTGTGAAATAAATGAGAGTAGGAATGATAAAACCATTCACACCCTGCCCTGCCCATGATGATGGTGTCACTCTTGTGGTCATGTCAGTCTCACTCACAGGATGGCACAGGCGGCGCTGCGCATGGGCAGGTTTGTGGGCAGCTTGACATACTGCTGCCTGAAGCTGTTCCTCTTGTTGTTAATCAATGGCCCGGGATTCACCAGGACGTCAGCAGGGGGCGTTGTCTCGGTTGCGGTGTTACCCTGGGGAGCTTCCTGTTTGCCCCCCTTGTTGTTTTTAGTCTTTTTGGATCCCCTCTCCTTCTCCGGGGGCTCGGCTGACACGGTGCGGGGCTCGTTGGCGGCCTCTGGTGGCGGCAAGTTGTCCATGGGCAGGTCGCTGGGGCTGGGTTTGCCCTCTGCCTGTTCTTCGCTGCTGGTGATATGAAGGTTGGAAGCCATTCGCTTGGCATTAGTGCTGGTAGAACTGCAGTTACAAAAAACAAAAACAATAATGTTTTGGTTTGGCTTTTACCTGAATTTTTTGCCTTAGTCTTAGTTTATGAAAGAAAGAATATTGCAAATAAACTCCATATCATTTTATTGTTTGTACTTTATACTGTACTGTACATTGTCACACGACCATCAGTGTATGTGCATGATCTTTGTTACATTTATTAGCTTTTTTATTTCTCTTTTGCAGTAGAATGCTTTAATCAATTGGACATTAATTCCATTTATTTGTTTATTTAGGATGCATTTATGTAGAGTTGAAAAATGCTTCCTCATTTTTATTTCTGACGCTTAAAATAAATAAATAATGAAAGTTATTTGCATCAGTATGGCAGCCACATGTTACTGTTCTACTATTATTCCTCGAAATCTCATTTTATTGCTCAAGCCCTTTTGCCCTTTGGAGAGTGAAAGAGTTTAGATGCTTTGCTGTTAAGTTTGCTGGCTAAGTTTTTCACCCCTCTTCATCATGGCTGACTGTGGACACCAGGAAACAGCTGTCAGCCTTTCAGCAACAAATAACACAAATGGGCTGAGACTGAGCGGCGTCTGAGGGCTCTCTCCTTGATGAGATGGACAAGTTGGCGTTGCTATCCATCCTCCAGGTTTATAGCCACTACCCTGCTGTTGTGGAGACGCACTATAGTAGTTCAAATCGTGGAGTTCCTACAGTTGCTTGTACTATATTGTAGTCATAAATCTCTCACTATGTTGCATCTTCAGAAAAAACATATGTCTGACTGCCATACACATGAACACCGCATTATCTGGTTTTTATTCAGTACCTAGCTGTTGTTTTCCATTCACAAGCTTCTATCTTGCACTATTATCAAAAAAAATTACGTTTTAAGCACCATATGGGTCCAAATCAAATCATGCCTATCTTTCCAGTACAAATATTACCTTAGGCACATATCTTACATATCACTTTTTTATGTATTTGCTCACATGGAACTCCTTCTTGGCCATCCGTTCTTGAGTGAACAAATATGCCATGGCTGAATATCATGAAAGAACAAATGTACTGTAAAAATGACATTTAGGGCACCATATGGTATTTATGTAAGGATCACTCAATGGCATTTTGATTTTTGCCTTTGCCTTTCTATTTGCAAGTCGTGCAAACATTAAACCACTCTGTCTGTTAATCATTCTTTTCAAATTTTACAGAAAAAATGAATAAAAATACTTACTTCTCATTGCTTCTCCTTGCCTCATTGCCTGAATTCATGAGCAAAATCTGTTCAAGTTTATCCCGAAAACAAATCATTTTCCTTTTTTTTTTTATAAGGGAATTTTTTGGAGTAAAATAAACCACATCTCCATGGGTGGCCATTTTTGTGGAGTGCACTTTACCTATACTATTTATCCTGGGGGGGGTGGGGGGGGGTTGGGCAGTGCTCTACGTGATTCACCAGGGGGCAGCCTAAGTCCACAGAGAATCCACAAAGCCCACACAATAGATAGGAGTGCTTGTTTGCTGTTGTCTGCTGTCTGTGTATTGACTCACCCGTTGGAACTCATGTCCTCCGAATCCTTCTGCTCACTGCTGTAGCGCAGCTCAGCAGGCGTCTTAAACGATAGGTCCTTCTTCCCTTTCAGCCAGTATGTCTTCATGTAGCCTTTGCCCTATTCTCAGAAATACAGATAAATCATTAGTTGTAAAATGTAGTAAATCTTATTGGTACCATTTTACAGTAAGTGTATTCAAATTTTAAATGTTTTTTTATGGCTGTAATACCCAGGATGGTTCCTAGTTACAATATTGTAAAACCACTTTTCAAGGTCTATTCTTAAATACTGAATCATTTAAGTGTATTTCTTCTTAGACAGATGTCTCAGAATTGGCAAGCATTAATATGTGACATTCCTTTAACTACACCACATCATCTTATATGCTGTAGGCTCATTTATACTGCCATTTCATACTTAAATATAGCCGTGCGTTCGATACGTTTTTAAAGTCAGAGTATTTCTACTTCCATGCGTTTTGAACATCAACTTATCTGTTATGTTAAATAACCAGTAGAGGGCGCTGGACGCCAGTCAAAGTTTTTACAAAGACGAGAAGCGAGGGATGAGAATCAGCACCATCTAGCGACGTTAGACTTGTGGCAGAGTTTGTTAGACTGTGACAGAGTTTGTTAGAATGTGACAGAGTTTGTTAGACTGTGGCAGAGTTTGTTAGAGTGTGACAGGGTTAGTAAGGATTTTTGAGGGTTACTTTGGCACGGCAAGCTAGACTATGGTAGAGCTAGACTATGTTATGGTGATAGGATTAGTTAAATTATCTCATTATATGTTGAATTTTGGCATTCTGTTATACTGTAGCCTGATTACTAATCAGACTAAAGCAGGACAAATTAGAGCCAAGAAGCAAAGCAATTTAGACTATAAATAAGTACCAAGGCAGTATGCCCATCTCTTTTCAATGTATGTGTTACACATGTGGCAGAACAGAAAACAATGCATACTTTGACTTCAGAATACAGTGCGGTAAGTTAGACTGTGGCAGGTGAGTTAGACTATGGTTGGGTAAAATTGACGAATACAAAACAAGTTTGTCTATGATTGGTAAATTTCACTCCGGCACGCTGACCATACTAAACTAAACATGGATGATTACCATTATTGTGACAATAAAAAAATGCATTCACAGAAATAACAGCCAATATCTTACCTTGACAAAAATCTTGCCCCTTTCTTCAATAATGTACGGCTCATGTTCCAGATGGTCTTTGGTGGTCTGACTGATGTGGATTTGCATGCCCTGATCGCACAAAAAAACAAGATTAAGTACTCAAATTCAACTACAAAGAAAACTCTAACTTCACAAAATGATTTCATGTTCATAAGTTTGCATTATGGACAAATTGAGTCAAGAGGAAATGGCGTTCTTTCTAATTTGCTCCGAATAGATTTTGCACAAAACATTACACTTCTATTATTGTATGGAATGAAAAACAAATGGGATGATTAGCATGTTGCATTAACCAAAAGCCAAGCGGCGCTACGGCCTCATTACACTTGAAATGTTATTCTATACTAATGAATGGGATTGGGAGAAAAAAGCCATTTGTGCAGTTTTTCATTGTGTGGCTGTGGGCTGTAATGTAAAATGCAAGTGAGGCACCACTCCATTGCTCTCCATCCTCGAGGCGGTGTTGACAGTGTCTCCGAACAGACAGTAGCGAGGCATTTTAAGTCCCACGACGCCGGCCACCACCATCCCCGAGTGGATCCCTGAGAGAAATCATTCCGCAGCAAATATGAGCTCATTTATTCCAACACTGAGGTAGGATTGTAAAGTGAGTAACAAGTATCCTTAACAATATATAGCTACCTGCTTATGAGTGCTTATCTGTATGTGATCATTTTAGCCCTTTCTATATCTACTTTATTGTAGGGATAACATTCTTTAACTTTTTTTTAAAGCAATGAATACAATGGAAAAGGCCATTTATGGATTTAATATTAGCAGTATGTCCATATACTTTCCTTTTCCAGCTGCTCATTTTTATTGTTTTTTTTGGTACTCTTTTATTATATGTTTATTATATTGTTACTTATCACTTTTTTGCACAATTTTTTTTTACCATGTACGATTATTGCATGTTATTAGTACTTCATGACTATCTTAGCGAGTCTAACGGTTCTTCCGATCCAAAGCATTTCATTGCATTTTTGACCCTGTGTTGAATGTGCATATGACAAATAAACTTGAAACCTTGAAACCTTTTAAAATATATTTTTAGGCCTTTTATGTCTTTACTAATTCGTACTGTAAAGCATAGGAAGAGAGGGAGTGACATTTGCCAAAAAACTTGCTCTTGTGTTGTAGATACCATTTATAATAAAATTATATTAAACTACAGTCAAGCAATTGTTCGCTTTCTGCAAACCTGACATTTGGAGTAAAAAGAATTACTAGACAATGAAGTGGCTTTCTATTGGACAAAAAAAAAGTGAGAAATTTTCATAAAGCTCTGAGATCCTTTTTATTATTTTTTTTTTAATCTAAGCAGCCCTCAACCAGCAGGGGGAGAGAGGGCCTTAAAGGGACATGCATCTGTGTTTTCAATAAATATTTTTTTTCATTCTAGGTTATAGTTATATAGCTATAGGCCATTTTCTGTCTTGTGTTGATGAACTAATACCCATATTCATGCACTTTTAAACTTGAGTACAGACACTTTCTTACTTAATCTTAACCCACAACTCACCACTCAAAGCACCATATTGTCCAGGCCAAGAACTAAATAGCTCTGAGCCACAAAATCCTTCAAATACTGACATCTAAGCCTCCGACAATGTCTATTTTATGAGAACTCAGCTCCCGTTACTAACTCCCAACTGCCGGGCTTAACTCGCACTAAAAGTGAACCATGACTTTAGCCTTGTATATTTTATAGTTCCCCGGGATAGGTTTCATAATTTAGGGTTTTACCTGAAGGGTGAGTTGGATTACATCACAGACTCTAACCCTACAGCTGGTCTGAGTGGCTAAGGGCAAGGATCAAGACACCAAAGCTGCCCAATTTAGAGGCAGTGATGTGGAGCTGACCCGGCGATGTAACCCCGGTCCGGACAGCAAAAAGGTCAAAAACACCAAATAATAGTCGATTTTGTACTAAGTGCAGAGGGGCAAAACATGGACTCAGCCAGCGGAGCAGCAACAGGGAACCAGAGGTAAAAAGGGGGAAGGGGGGCTTTGCTTTCAAAGCCAGGGGACAGACTTGACTACTATTGGTCAAGATGTTTTATGTTTTAACAATTTCTTATTTTAGGAAACCTCCAGAGGCGCAGCGGTGGTGCAGTGAGTGAATGCTCGCCCTTCAACTGGAGGGTCAGTGGTTTGAGTCCCCGCCCGTGCACACGCTGTCAGGCCCTCCCGTGGACCCACCCGTGGGAGGTCCCATGGTGCAATGTGGATCGGGTGGTGGTCAAAGGCGGGAGTTTCCTGCTTAGACTGCTGCCTCCGCGACCCGGTTTCGGACAAGCGGAAGAAAATGGATGGATGGATGGAAACCTCCAGACTTCAGCTTTAGCATTGGTTTATAAAAAAAAAAAAACTTGGGAAAAAAAGTTTAATGAGTGCTGGCCCCAATCCAGTCACACATAACAAACAATGCTAAATATTCAATGCTTAGCTCTGGAGTTGCGGGGGACATAGGAATGGCCACTGGACTCACCCACTCGGATCTGGATATTGTCCCCGGTGGAGGGGTCTTTGAGGTGGTCGATGGAGCTCAACATGTCCAGAGCCATGTCACAGATGTGGTGAGCATGGAACGTGGTCTTGTTGGGTACCCCGGCCACCACCATGTAGGCATCACGGATAGTCTCAACCTGGGAAAGAATTTGAATAGTACAATTTGTATATAACGCTGCACACTTATACACATGACATTAATGCATTGGCAGTATTTTTATGTTTTATGTTTTTATCTTTTCCACTGTTTCCCTATGTAAGCAGACATAGCAAACAGTAGTAGACAGGAGTAGACAGGGTTTTTGCACCAATTAATCAACTGCCAGCTAGCTTGAATTTAATGCCAATGTGACAAAAAAGCAGTCTTTTTAAAATGGTGTATATAAAACTAAATCGATATTTCAGAAAGCTCAAGTATTGCAGTTGAATGTACGCAAGTTCTGCAAAAATACTTCCATCTGCTGTTAGTGTAAATATATGGTATCTTTTCCCTATTAATGTTAGCATTTAAAGAGCACATACATAATTTAGTAAATTTCATATTTTTGCAAAAAAACTGTATCAATGGGGTTAGCTCTCACAATAACACACTATCACCACCACTAATACATCCGCCTGCAATTTCTGCTTTCTCTGCTGCTGAAAAACTAATTATCAGATCTCCCAGATATGTCTATTCTCCTGTTTATAATTTCATTCAATATGACTCAGCAGTAATACAATATTGTATTTTTCAAAGTCATAAAATAGAGTGAATGGAGATTTATTTGGTAGATCAGTGGGTCTCAAACTGTAATACATGTAGTTCTCTTTTTCACAGGTATAGAGAGCATGAATCTGACTAGGATTGGAACTGGTTAATGGTTTATTCTACATTTAGAGCCTGTATAGACCTGGTCCTGGTTAATTCCTTATTCAGACCTGGGTAAGACCAAGTTTAGACCTAGTGTAATCTAATTTTAGTTATGGTTAATGGTTTAGTTATGATTAGTTATTCAACTCAGTGTACATTAATGAAAATTACATCAAGAAAAGCATTTTTTCATCGGCAGTCCCCCTGCAGGGATCCTATAAAAGAAATAAGACTTTATTGAGTCCTCCTTGTTCATACCTTGTTCTGATCTGATTTAAGTCTGGGCTAGACCTAGTTTGGAATGGTCTTAGAATGGTTAAGACAAGGTTTAGCTTTGGTCAAGACTGTGTTTTGCGTGTTTGAAATTTGCAAAGCCCCTTGATATTCCACAGCACTACTGGCAAAATATTCTGTGGACTGATGAAACCAAAATGAGTTGTTTGGAAGGAACATACAACACCATGTGTGGAGAACAAAAGGCACAGCACACAACATTAAAACCTCATCCCAACTGTGAAATATGGTGGAGGGGGCATCATGGTTTGGGGCTCCTTTGCTGCCTCAGGGCCTGGACATCCGTCTGCTGTCATCAACGGAAAAATGAATTCCCAAGTTTACCAAGATATTTTGCAGGAAAACTTAAGACCATCTGTTCGCCAACTGAAGCTCAACAGAGGATGTGTGATGCAACAGGACAACGACCCAAAACTTAGAAGTAAATCAACAACAGAATGGCTTCAACAGACAAAAATACGCCTTTTGGAGAGAGACAGTCAGAGTCCTGACCTCAACCTGATTGAGATGCTGTGGAATGACCTCAAGAGAGTGATTCACACCAGACATCCCAAGAATATTGCTGCACTGAAACTGTTTTGTAAAGAGGAATGGTCCAAACTTCCTCCTGACTGTTGGGAAGGTCTGATCTGAACTACAGGAAATGTTTAGTTCAGTTTATTTTGTGCCAAAGGTCAACCAGTTATTAAATCCAAAGGTTCACATACTTTTTCCACCCTGCATTGTGAATGTTTGTTCAATAAAAACATGAAATCATAATTTATGTTGTGAGACCAAAACACATTTATGACCAATTTATGCAGAAATCTAAGTAATCCCAAAGGGTTCACATAGTTTTTCTTACAGCCGTAGTAGTCAATATAATGCATTGTAAAATGCATGCTTCTGTCTAAATTGTATATAGGAATGTTAACAAGTGTATAACTTAACCCTGTCTTCCATGTACTTAGCATCTCCAGCCTGCCAGGCCCTTATATATAGCTGTTTTTCTAAGCATATTTAAATAAATGTATTGTTAAAGTGTTTTTTTCTTGTCTTTTCTATATTGCTGCAATTTCACGTTCTTGTGCTCCATTACTGCTTGCTTTATTCCTATTCTTGCCGAGTAGGAGAGGATCCCAGAGGAGTCTTGCGAGATATGTAATTTTCTGCTATCAGCTATCATATTTGTCAACCCATAAATATGCATCGGTCTTTGCCTGGTATTTTATGGGAGCTATTCGTACCCTGGGCAACTTTTACGGCGGAACACTAACCTTGTAGACATTGTGCTTCTCGCTGAGCGTATCAAAGACTATGTAGATCTCGTTCAGCATGTCCACCACCTGCATGGGCGTGATGTGGATGCAGATCTCGTTGAATTTGACTACGTCGCTAAAGAGGATGGTGACGTCTGGAAACACCTGGAGAACATCGTAAAGGTAAGGATAGCAGCAAAGGTAGCAAAGGAGTGTGATTTGGGGCCACAGTGCAGTGTTTTTTGTAGTCTTGGTTAACACTTGGTTTAGACAGTTTAAACCTTGTTTTAGTCTTGGTTTGGACTAGTTAGACCTAGTTTTGTTCTGGTTTAGTCCTGACGTAGACCCCCAGTGGAATCTTCCACCTTTTGGGCCCCAGTCAAATTGGCAATGTGCCGATGTTATGCCCCTGGACCAATGCAGATAACAATTTAAGTATCTTTACCTCACAAAGAAAGCATTATGTTCTTACAATGGCAATAGTTATAATTTCCTTTGATTTTCTTTCACAGATACTTTTTCTTCTTCAGCTCTGTATAAAGACAACTTGTGAAGCTTCTGAGGCTTTGTCCTGATTGTATTGAAAAAAGATTTGAAGCCTCAAAGACTGACTCCTCAATTACATTTCACCTGTTCATGAATCCAATTCCCAGTTCTTTCCAATAGATGGTGACGGTATTTGGGGGAATTGGAAGCCTCAACACAGTGTTTTGAAGCTTCACTGCTTCACTTTAAATCCTCTGTATCAAATGTCCCATATCGACTGTATAATATGATGTATCTAAAACTAAAAGACAATGTACATATTTAGCAGTTGCTAAATTGCTACTGATGGCCTCTGTCTGTGCATATGTTTTGGAGTGTTGACATTTTGTCGAAGCCTTTCTAAACACTATTTTGTTATTGCCAGAAACGGTTTCCTCTTGACTGGTTCTTTTTTCTGTGTTAGCATGAGTCTAAATGTGGGACACAGTGCTTCAGATTGTGGGACACTGGAATTTAACCTAAAACAAATGCTATACAAAACACTAATCTCACAGCAAGTGGTCTGTTCACTCAGTGAGGCATATCTTTTCTATACCATTGATACAATACCAATAAATGATATTGTGGATGATATGATATAGATTATTTAGTAGCTGATTTGAACTTGAAATACAATTCTGTGTAAACCATGCCATGTAAAAAATGATGACCAAACAATGAGCTGTTTAAAGTTGAGCATCACTTTGCAAGTCATTGCAAGTACCACTGACTTTTCTATCTTATGCCTTTGGCAGAATTACATTTTTAACATTTCACTGGATTGTAAATATTCCGACAGAGTTGAACTTTTCCTTTCCGGGGCTGCCTCTGTTGGAATAAAACTTGTCCCTATGGTAATATATGTAGACAGTGTCTCGTTGAAGGTCAGCACATCAGCAAGGGGTCCACTTTGATTTGACTTTAGTGACGTGCGGAGCTGCAGAGCCCTCTTAAATCAGCGTGAGAAATCTAAATACTCCACAGAAAGTTATCCCTGACTTCTCTGATGCAACTATACCTGGCATGTCTCCAGCGCCGTGATGCCCTTCCTCAGCCGGTCAGCCACAGCTTTAGGGATCATGGCATATAACAGGGAGTCTCCTCTCTTTTTCTCTTCATCCAGCTTCTTGATGATTTCTTGCAACTGCGCGTACTTCTGTTGCTCCTGGGATGAGTAGGATGCAGATGTTTACAGTGCTGTTTGGGATAAGGTTCTACAATCTCAAAATGCATGTCAAGTCCTCCTAATCCACATGTCTGCTGCTTGAAAGATGATAGTAGTTTTTACCTAGGCCTTACCTAATAATGTAACATAATAAAATATTATGTAATAAAATGTTCACTTTTATGTGTAATTAAACCAAACTTTATAATAAACTGACACATTTTGTAATCCCAATGCATTATGCAATACAATTCCGCACATTTTAGAATAAGATAGTACAATATGCAAAGTTCACCAACTGCATTTTGTAATAACTTATTCCAAAATGTGGTAGTGTTGCGTTTATTACAAAATGCAGTTTTTTTACACAATTAAAGTGAAAATTCTATCACTTTTGTCAGATTATTACACAATGCAGAATTTTTACATAATGTGGTTCTAAAGGACCACACCAAAATTAAACTAGGCCTGTGCTGTCGTCCCCGACAGCAAGGTGTATATCGGTGAAACGGCCCCATTCGTCTGCCCCATACATTTGCCCCATACGTCTGCCACAACTGGCACCAACGGGCACCTTAATCAGACATTGTGTAATATAAAGTTTTTAAATTGTTAATGAGCAATTAAGAAGCCCCGCCCCCAAACCATGGCAAACATTGGAAGGGTCTATTTGACTTTATTGATTTGCCACATTTTGTAAACTTCCCTAAAACTACATTGTTCTTTCAGTCTATATTTTATGTTGGGTACACTGTGGAGAATCACTGTACCAAGTTTCATTGCTCTCGGCCAAAGTCCAGACTTCCATAGGGGTCATAAACATGGGGGCGCTATAGAGGCATTCTTTATTTGACCTCTGTAATGTGCCTATGTACATTAAGTAAGAGATTAGAGGGATTCCTAATATTGCTCTTGTAAGTAAGAAATCATTGCCTTCTAACCTCAGTCATGACTTTATCTTGGCTTTTCTTCATGGACTTGCCGTCAGCTCGAACAATGGTCTGCAGAAACCTGAGATATTGAACGTGTCGTCCGTGTGTTTCAATGCAGTGGACAAAATGATGAACCACCCGGTCACTGATCTCAGAACACAGCTGAGAGTTGTTCATGAAGATGTGTCGCATGGTCTCAGCTTCAAGCAACTGCAGAATGAAAGACACTTATTAGGCTTGTATGTATACACAACTTTCTACTGTCAGGCTATGTTAAAGCTAGGGCTGTACGATTTCAGAAAATCATGCAATATTATTTAATTTTGTTGAAAATTGCGAGACTGATATATTTTGATGAAAATTCTATTATGCAGAAACGACTAGACTAAACTAGGCCTATGCTGTCGTACCTGACAGCAAGGTGTATATTACAAAACACCCCCATACGTTTGCCACAACTGCTATGGCACCAACTGGCACCTTAATCAGACATTGTGTGATTTCTAAGGGTTATTATATTGTTAACGAGCAATTAAGACCCCAAAGAATGACCAACATGTCTTGCCAGTTCGGAATCTTCATGATATGTACCTGTGTGCAAAAGCTGAAACTGATCCGGCAATTAATTTTTGAGTTACACATACGATCTCCGGACATGCAGATCGTTGTTTTTCCGATAGAATGAGGAAACAAGGACAAATTAGGACAAATATAAAGAAGTCTATTATAGCCGACACATTTTTTATGCCCAGATCCAATGGAAAATGCTTTAAACAGTGTCAGATTTAAGACCACGGATATTGTGACAGAAGATATTGTGAAAATGATAATTTGCGATATATTGTGCAGCCATAGTTAAAGCTATATTAAAATGTCTTTATACTTTATATTTGACAGTGAAATTTATTGAAATCTCAAATAATTTGGTCTCAAAAGCACGCATACCCCTGGAGTAAGGAACAGGTTCAAGTGCTTATGTAGAAGAACTTGATTTTGAGGGTTCCCTCGACAGAAATTCTGCAGAAACGCATGAGCCAGGGTCATGATCTCATTCATCTTCTCATCAGTCTGTGGAAAAAAAAGAATGTCACGCCTAGGTCATGTTTTGGTGTTTCAGAAATGAGTGACCTGAGTGCACTGACCGTCTCATAGGGGATCTGCAGCAGGTCCAAAACCACAGTGTGAGCACCCATGTTCTTGAGGAGTCTCTGCTGCTGCACTCGGCTCTTTTTACTGGGATAACACAGCTTACTCAGACGCAGAAGGATCTATAGGTGACACAAACACATTACTTTCATGCTACAGAAAAATAGGGGTTGAACAAAAGCCTATTTTTTAGGTCGACCAGTGTGTTGACAGAGTTATCCATTTCTAAGTGGATCTGGCTGCAACAGCTGATCTGTGCCGTCGTCCCCGACAGCAAGGTGTATATCAGCGAAACAGCCCCATACGTCTGCCATAACTGGCACCAGTGGGAACCATAATCAGACATTGTGTAATTTCTAAGGGTTTTAATTTTGTTAACAAACATGGGAAGGGTCTATTTGACTTTTTTGATTTGTCTGGATGTTTGTGAAGAATGTTTTTGCCAAATTGAAAATTCCCTAAAACTACATTCTTCTTTTAGTCTATAGGGGGCACTATAGAGGTAACTGCCAGTTAGTCAGGTGTGTTCAGGGCCGGGCCATTGGGTTATGTTGAGTACACTGTGGAGAATCACTGTACGAAGTTTCATTGCTCTCTGCCAAAGTAAGTGTGTCCAGGGTCCAATAGGGGTCATAAACATGGGAAGGCTATAGAGGCATTCTTTATTTGACCTCTGTAATGTGCCTATGTACATTAAGTATACAATTGCCCGGATCAATATGCCAAAATTCACGCGATTTTGTTTATGTTCAGCAGGATTATTGGCTCAATAAAAGTGCATCAAAACATTAATTAGTGAATTTCTTAATTGTCATTAAGCGAAGATGTACCAAACTCAA
>JAVQKC010190769.1:0-10012 GCA_036025475.1 Philypnodon macrostomus | reverse complement strand
AGAGTGAACATGGAGGGGACAGAGTGAACATGGAGGGGAGAGAGTGAACATGTAGGGGAGAGAGTGGACATGGAGGAGACAGAGTGAACATGGAGGGGAGAGAGTGAACATGGAGGAGACAGAGTGAACATGGAGGAGACAGAGTGAACATGGAGGGGACAGAGTGAACATGGAGGGGACAGAGTGAACATGGAGGAGACAGAGTGGACATGGAGGAGACAGAGTGGACATGGACAGGAAAGAATGAATACAGAAGAGAGCAGGGAGTCAATAAGTGCATGATTAGAAGTGTGTTTCATTAAGAGTTAGACGTGTGGGTGAAGAAGAGTCCAGTCGAATGATTATATAAGACTGATATGCATGTAATATGAATCACTTCCAGATTCTGAAGTTTGTAAACAAGGCCAGCCTTTCATCATTTTCATTCTTTCACTAAGTCCACAGCTCTGCTTTAAGCTCATGAATACATTGTCATTCATGGGTTCATATTTATGTTCTTAATATTCAGAATATGAAGACATCAGAACTAGCTATCCTGGGACACAGCACTCCAGGAGTGTTCTAGCACAACCACCTATTACCATAGACAAAACTCACCTTCTCATATGGGTCCGAGTCATAGTTGAGACCAATGCCACAGTCGTCTGTGATCTCAGACAGGTCTTCATCATCAAACTCCTCTAGACTGATGTCATGGGCTGGTCTGGAAAACACAAGACAGTCACAAAAACATAATGTAAAAAAAATGAAAATGTTTTAACAATACATACACATGAATCTAAACACAAGAGCTGTCCTGAATGACACCAGCTGTACCTGAGTCTACATCACAGGTGCTTACACCCACAGGCCTGTCCCACGTGCAGAGGGAGGGGTATAACAGAGTATTGTGTCCCAGACTGATGTGTGAAGTGTCATTTATATCTCCACTCCAACAGCAGTGTGTCTGTAATGAGGCGTGGCATTGCCAGTTTCCTGATGAGTCCTATCTCATCTCTATAACATTAACTCAGACTGTTGGTTTCACAGCAGTCAGCTCACACTGTGTCAAAGGAAATACTGCATTGCAGCTTCCCCTATACTCAGAAAAGAACACCCCAGTGTTATGTAGAGATACAAACTAACTGTATGTGTCCTATATGATTGTATCTACAGCAATGTCATACAATGGAGTACACAGGATATGCTGATGAGAACAGGCTCAAAAAGACATCTGAATCTCCAAATGTGTATGTCAGCATGGATGTGCTGCACAGTTACAATTATTAACTACACACTAAAATAAGCAAATATTTACATATTTCATCAACATTGTTCAGAGTTTTATATGTCATGTATGTATTAAAACACTGCTGTAGAGGATCTTGTCTCGTAGGCTTATTACATGGTGTGGTGATTCACCATGTCCGAGACATTACATAACACTGTCACATAGTTTTAATTACATTTATGTGCAGGGTCTTCACTCAAACTGGACCCCACAAGAGGACATAATTACTGACAAGTCATTTAATATCATTATCATCTCTGCTTAGACATGAACATGAACATTCACCCCTAAGTAACCATAGCTAAACTAAACGATGCAGGCTCAGGAGAGAGCAGATCATCACTGAGAGGTTTGCAGTTCCATTTCTCTAGCAGTTACTGCTGTGTCCTTGGGAAAAACACTTCATCCACCTTGTCTAAATGTATGAATGTAATTATTGTGTGTATATGGTGTGGTCAGAAAGGACATAGTATGACATCTTTATAGGATAACATGATGACTCTACAGAAGACATAATCATCCAAAACTCCATACGTCTTAATGAGCATTCATATACCTATTATTTCTATTCCAGTGCTGTCAGAGCTGTGGGCTCTGGAACCTCCTCTAGACTCTGCTGTGTGAGCAGCAGAAAACAAGCAAGCTAGTCTCAGAAGTAAGTGTGTCAGTGTTCATATCCAGGCTAGAAGACAGAACGTCACATTCAATAATTCAACAGCAGCAGATACAGTTTATCACACACATATATGCACTAAACCAGAGACACATCTTTAGAGAGAGGTGTTTCAACTTAGAACAACAGAACATTGTATGGTACAGCCATTTGTGACTATTCATCCATTCTCTTCTAATGGTGCGTTCCAGTTGGCCTCGGAGTTTGGTAATTCCGAGTGTAGAGTTATAAATATCAATTGGAACGGCACTTGATACCAGAATTCCTACTTGGAAACTCGGGGCAACTCAAACAACCCCAAGATGAAAAATCCAACATGGCAGCAAAAATATAACTCGTAAAAATGTTATGAACTTGTATGAACTTTTAACTGATTAATGGTATATGAGCCATTCACTACTGTCAACACTGTATCTCACTGTATTTCAGCATCTGCCGTTACAAAATATGCTAAAATGCCTGTTGTTGCTAATTCTGCTAACTGCTACATTGACATTGTTGGCGTTCTAGATTTGTTTATTTCCAAGTAAACAACTGGGCCACTTCAACTCTGAGTTTTTGTCGCACGAAGGTCCGACTTCCGAGCTCCGAGGACAACTGGAACACTGCATACAGCCTGTAACCTGACCACACACACAGCTGTCGGGAAACTGCATCAATAAACTTAATGCTTTTTAATGTGGAGCATTTCCATTATTCATGTCTAGATACAGCCCTTGTTTTTATTATGCTGATGACAATCATTTACACACTACTGAACAGTCATTTGTTTCCCCCAATCGTCCAGAAAATTATATACTGCACTTAAAGCAGCACTACCTGATTTTTTTTTTCCATTATATTTGAGCAATAATAATTACTCAGGCAAGTGCTATTGCCTAATATAGCATAATATAAGTCAGCTGAAAAGAAAACAGAGACTTTATGACCCTCTGTGGGCTGTATCATAAGGGTTTTTGTTTTAGAGCAAGGGAAGCAAATGTTCAACCAATCACACGCTTCCACTTTTTTGTTTTATTTCAAAATATAATGTTTTATTACCTTATTTTCTTTTGTTTTGGGTTTTTTTTTTGTTCATAAAGCCAACTCCAGACATCTGCTTGTTTTTCTCATACTTCCTGTGTACATATGAGGCATTGTGTGCTTCATGTGTGAGACAGTAGGATGGGAGGGGATTGAATCATTCAAACCTGGATTATTTATTTTTTCTGGCAAGACAAAATCAGGTAGTGCAGCTTTAACTGAGTTTATAAATGTTACAAAATGACACAAAGACAAAGAAGATACATATCAGTGAGAATTATATTTAGAGGCATGACAGTGTTGGACAAAAGCCTTGGGGTCTGAATTGTGACACTCCAAGCACAATCTGCTGCAAACAAGTAAGCACAAAATGACCATGAAATGATTCTGTTGTGTTCAGTGGAGTAACTGGGGCCCCAGTGAAAATGTTCAGAATGGGACCCAATAAATATTGCATATATCACTTTGATTGGGCCCATGCATTAAGCGTTTAGATCTTGCTTAGACATGGACCCAATGTAGTTCGGGTTTAGATCCTTTTTAGTGTAGGTTTAGAGGCTTTTTAGTCCTGGTTTAATCCTGGTTTGGACCTGGTTTAGCCCTGGTTTAGTCCTGGTTTAGACCTGGTTTAGCCCTGGTTTAGTCCTGGTTCAGACCTGGTTTACTCCTGGTTTAATCCTGGTTTAGACCTGGTTTAGCCCTGGTTTAGTCCTGGTTTAGACCTGGTTTAGCCCTGGTTTAGTCCTGGTTTAGACCTGGTTTAATCCTGGTTTAGACTTGATATAGCCATAGGGGGCCTCTCCATCTCCTGGGCCCCAGTTCAGTTGCACTGGCTGCACTGGCTGATGTTACGCCGCTGGTTGTGTTATTACAATGTCACTTTATGACTGAAGGGATTTAGAAATATTTATTAACTGCTATGTATGTTATGATATGTAATGCAAGGTAAAGGTATAACTTTTACAATCACTTACAAACATTTCATATGCCCAAATACAAACTACATTGAATCTGAACCAAAGTGAAAAGGCGCCACTAAGAGATGGCGTTCACTGACATTCAATCTGTGTCCTACTTTCAGATTCATCACTAATTGAAAATTCATGAGGACTTGATAATATGTTAATTTTGAACCACACATAATAACAAACATTCTGCCCTGCCCAACTTAGATATGTGCAGAGACATCTCACCATCTCCTCCCTGTGTTACTGTGGGTTCCTTCCAGTTACTCTGACTTGACCCATCAACATGTATGTGCTAGGAACATTTGTGACTCTAAATTGCCCCTATGGTGAGAGTGAATGCTTGTCTGTCAGCCCTGCAACTAACAAGCCATTGTCCAGGGTATTTCCTACCTGGACAATGGCTGGTTCATTGCAATCAGTTGGCTGGTTTCCTATCTTGTATGATGGGGGTGAAGACCAAAGTATAGCTTTAGTGTATAAATTAAGTCTTGTCTTTTAAGAGCAACTGTAATGGCGGATGCTTTGGTGGTGAATGAGTTGTGTGACCTGCCACAGGACTACAGATAGAAAATAGCTATTAGCTAACTCTGGTGCAGAGCATCTCTTCTTGTGAGAGATTAATATTTTACCTTACCTACATCCATACGGGTCTGCCTACCCTCAGCTCCTTTACTAAACAACTGAAGTCATGGTTACTGGACAATCAAAATAGTTCACACAATCTAACATAAACTCTTTTTTAGTGATGGTACTGTATGTATGTGCCTGCAGGGTGTGAGAATGTGTGTATATGTATGCAGTAATGACTGTTTTTTGCATATTTTAATGTGTATTGTGTTGGTTTGAGCCGGCTGAAGGACTGAGGGTGGAATTTAGTTTAGACATGTATACTGTATGTTCATTAATGTACACTGTCCTTTTAATAAAATAAATTCAAATACAAATAGCTAGGTTTTCATGCCAACAACTCATGACACTTGGGGGGGATCTAAAGCTCAACCTCAGATTCATTTCCCTTTGTTACCTAAGCATTTACGCAATAGCTGCATCAAAGATGAACAGCCCTCCATTCATCATGTTACAAATCCAATCTAGGAAATAACTAGAATACATGGGTGTGAGCAGAGGTTACCCTAACATGGCTGTGGCGCAGTTAAGATGACTTTTAGCCCCACCAGCTGCTCCCATATCTGCTACAGGACAAGGACGCATTTACACAATCAATATTACAGGCTAATGTAATGTACACACACCTACACATAGACACACACACAGTCACACATGTGCACACGAACACACAATGGCACAACAAGCAGTGAGTCATGCATTTAACTAATGAAGCAGAAGATCACACCATCTCCCAGAAAGCCATACAGCAGTCAGTGTGAGCTGTGCTGGTAAACAGCCCGGGACATTGAAGGTAATAGTAAATGTAGGTATAACTGCCAAAATCACTGTCTGTTGTAAACACAGTATACTAAGCATAAGGGATGTAGTGATGAATCATGTATCAGTTAAAATCCAATAGTAAGTGAAGATTTGTAAGTAGCAGGGATAAAAAAAATAAATGTTTTGATGTTGGCCATAGGGGTCATCATATGAAGTTATGATGATCTGCTGATCTGGGAAGATTGTTGAATCATGATACAGTGCATCCATTTGTCCATATGTGTTAGCTAAAATAACAATACCTATAAGAGGCTATTTTTATTTAGCCCAACAAATCCCAGCACTTTACCATTATTCTCTCTAATGTAGTGATTGACAGGCCTAAGACCCGCCGTATTGATTTACTATTAGGGCTATTTTCATTTAGCCCAACGACTCGGACTATACAGCCAAACACAGGGCATGTAGGGTTTCACTTTTGACACGGCTGCATGAATTTTACCTACACCTATAAACACAGTGAAAACTCAATAGGCTACAACCCCACTCATGTTGTTGTGAGTGTGTCTAATCAATGCAAATATATGTGCATAAACAAGCCCCCTTTAATAACCCTCTGTGTCGAAAACAAAATACGCCTTCTGACTGTGGCATACATGACAAGTGCAGTCCTACATGGGAAAACAGAACTATCGAAACACAAAGGAAAAGGGAGGCCGCCGCACTGGAGAGAGACGTGATCTAAGCCTCTTATAAAAACAGCCCCCATACGAACCTCCACAGCACTGCACTCCCTCGACCACAGATGCCTTCAAAGAGTCTCAGGCAAAAGTGGAGCATCGCCTGCCTTACATACGAACATGAGAACAGGCAAATCTGACACTCACAAGGATGAATAATACATTTGCATATGACAGGTTTTCAGGGGTTTTTTCCTTGTCATTTTACATAATTTGATGTGATATTATCTGTGTTTAGTAAAAATGACAGATTTAAGCCTATAAACTAGTGATGCACATATATATCTACTCAACATCGGTAACATTTTGACTGATATTGGTATTGGCCTATACAGATGGGTGATGTTAACCTGTTATCAAAAAAGGATGACTTCTAGTATTTAGGGTTCAAGACATTTATAATGTATAACTTTAGTGGGACAAAATGTGTGGATTAATAAATGCATTTAAAGCAGTTATGTATATGTAGATTTCTTACTTTCTAGAAATATATCCTAATGTTTACAAAATATCGATATTTTGTAAACATTTTTGTAGCCGTTATTTCTAAAACAGGGACGACAGTATGCACTCTGGCAGGGATCTGAACCAGCATCCCTCTGTTTGCAGCGAGAACACGTACCCACTGTGCCACTGCCACCATGATGATATATAATTCTCACTTTTCACAACTAAGTGCCACCTCAAAAAAGAATTGGCTGCCCAAGTACCATTTTAGTGACCTGACAGAAGCCTGCCAAAAGCAGGACAAAACAGGACTAAAATCAGGACTAAACCAAATCAGCTCTATTAAACAAGACTAAAATGTATCTAAATCTGAACTTAAACAGGTTTAAGAGAAAATGAATCAAGAATAGAACTGAAAGAGAACAACTAAAGCTGAAGTTAATTAATAATAACTATATAAATTGAAGCCATTTTTTTAAATGATTATTAATGAATGTAAACGCTGTGACTATCTGGCCATTGTCTGCAGGATGCCCCCATAAAGTCCTTGGGATAGGTGAAAATTAATAATAAAGCAAAGGTGTTAATTCAATCAAATAAGACAAAAGAACTTCAAATTGCACTTTATAAGCCGTCTTCTCTGGGGTCTACCTAACATGTGCGTGATAGATTTGACCAGAGAACCAGGACCCTTGTGTTGAATGGGCCTGTGTCAGTGCAGTTATAGTGTGTCATAAATGTTCTCTGGAGGATAGGACCTGCTGTTCTCTCATGGATTACCCCAACAACAACAGGCTGAAGAGTTATGTAAAGCAGATTGATGTGGCAGCCCATCACAATAACTGTCAGATCTGTGAGAGGAGCAAAAAACGCACTCACAGGAACTGTCCCAGGGTATATAGAGGTAGAAATATATAGAGCTAGATATGTGATGTGTCTCAGATTAGTTCCCAAAGCCAAGAGTGCCTTCAATATCCCCCCAAATCTGAAATCTTCTTCCAAAATACAAATCTTAGTCATCTATTTCATCCAACTTCTATTGAAAACATTGGAAACAGCACTCTCTAGTAAGTTAAAATAGTTTGATGTGATATGTGATTAAATATGATATAATTTACTGCATTTTTATTATTCATTTCAAGCTAAATTAGTATTGAAAGACTTGATGAAGGACCTTCACGGACCCCACTTTGGGAACCACTGGCAATAAGAATTTTACCATCATGCAGAACAGCCTTGTAATGCAACCTCACCTCTCCAACAATTACAGTACAGTACCTTTTTCAAAATTTCAAAAAGTTTTAAGTTTTGTGAAAGGCAAAAAATTCAAAGTCAACTAAAATTGTGAAATTTTTTTTACCATATCGCCCACCCCTATTTGACCCTGTGGCTAATAATATTTTAGAATATTACTTTAGAATACACACAGCTCGCTCCGGCAGAGTGGGTTTAAATCAAACCCAAATGTCTCTCTCCACTCCCGCCTCGGTAATTTCCTGTCACATCTTCACTATCCAGTCAATAAAAGTGAAAGCCAAAAGATATGCGCTTGGGACCCATCCCATTCAAAAATATGACACCACTGAACACTAACATAGAATTAAAACACCGTATTACAGGAGTTTCCTAACTATGGTCTTTTTAAGTGTATGTGACTCTATAATCCAGTGTATAATTTATGTTGTAACAAGATATCTTTCCTCTGTTCTGTGTGGTTTTTAGTGTTGTAGTGAGACCAGTCTTGAGAACACTTTTTCAACGTCTTGGTCTTGGTCTCCACACAGTTTTACTCGGTCTTGGCCTTGGTCTCCACACAGTTTTACACGGTCTTGGTCTCGTCTTGGTCTGCACCCATTTATACTCGGACTTGGTCTTGATCTGCACAGTTTTACTCGGTCTTGGTCTCCACATAGTTTTACTCGGTCTTGGTCTGGTCTCCACACAGTTTTCCTCGGTCTTGGTCTTGGTCTGCACCCAGTTTTACTCGGACTTGATCTCATCTTGGTCTTGCACCCAGTTTTACTCGGTCTTGGTCTCGTCTTGGTCTGCACCCAGTTTTACTCGGTCTTGGTCTCGTCTTGGTCTTGCACACAGTTTTACTTGGACTCGGTCTTGGTCTCATCTTGGTCTTGCACACAGTTTTACTCGGACTCGGCCTTGGTCTCGTCTTGGTCTTGCACACAGTTATACTCGGTCTTGGTCTCGTCTTGGTCTGCACACAGTTTTATTTGGACTTTTATTTGTCAAATTAATTGCTTATTATTAAATATTAGTTCAAAATAAATAATTATATTTTGTACTCTTTCATTTATCTCTAACCTTGGTCTCGGATAGTCCGGTCTTGACTGCAACACTAGTGGTTATAAAAGAGAGTTGTCCTCCTTGGTATTTACTTTTGACAGTGTGGCCCTCAGTGAAAAACCTTTGGACCCCCCTGCAATACACAATCCTGCAGTGAAAAAGTTTTTGCTCATATCACCCAACCTTAACTCTGAGATCAAATGTAAAGCCCTTATATATAACTGTAGTGATATAGTACTATACAGAAAAAACATGGCCCATTGTCCCTGATTGGCTCACATTACCCTCAGTGCTTTTAATTCAATATTGATGTAATAGCTGAAGCTGGACAGTGCTCCCGACTGAGGTCACTGTTTAACTATTGATTGAATGTTGCCTGTTCAGGAAATAAGCAGACTGTCCACAGCTAAGCACTAGTCAGGTCTAATGACATGACTGTTGATAAGCATATATGACTGTAGTCTTACAATAAAGGGAACTATTTAAAGTCTAACTAAAAATCCTAGTCAGATCCATAGTAAACTCACAGCCAACATTTTAAAAATGCTCCACAAATGGGCAGGGGCTGGGTGAAAGGTTTGGGGTGAATGTGGTGTGAGTCATGCTCTCAAATCAAACTCCTGATTCTCTACAGGTGTGTGTCTAAATGAGATATAGGCCTATCAGAGCCTGAGGGACTGTGACATAGATATGTACCATGACATATTATTGACCAACAGGAAAATTCAACTGCAGTAACCACTGTTTAATCTGAAGGGTGTTCATTATATCGGCAAAACGACGATATTATGGAATCACGTCGTTTCGCCAAATTGTATTGATTTGGGTACTTCTTTGATGAATATTAATTAAGTAATTAAGTAATTAATTAATTACGGGCCAAAACTGTGAACGCAATAACTCAAAAGGTCTTTGCTGAATATTTTTCAACTGTTGCACACAGGTACATATCATGAAGATGCAGAACTGGATTGAGTTTGGTACATCTACGATTAATGACAAATAAATAATTCACAAATTAATGTTTTGATACACTTTTATTGAGCCAATAATCCTGCTGAACATAAACCAAATCGCGTGAATTTTGGCACATTGATCCGGGCTAGTGTATACTTAATGTACATAGGCACATTACAGAGGTCAAATAAAGAATGCCTCTATTGCGCCCCCATGTTTATGACCCCTATGGGACCCTGTACAC
>JAVQKC010190752.1:0-12231 GCA_036025475.1 Philypnodon macrostomus | reverse complement strand
ACCTGTTTGCCTTGGGAGACCCTACCAGGGGCATGTAGCCCCCGACAACATAGCTCCTAGGATCATTCAGGCGCACAAACCCCTCCACCACGGTAAGGTGGCGGTTCAAGGAGGGGTGTGTTGAATGTGCGTATGACAAATAAACTGAAACCTGAAACCTGAAACCTGAATGTCAGTTGTCAGAGGCCAAGTCACTCTCAGTTTGTCCCAAGGCAACTGAGGCTGTAAAGCGCCTTGAGTGCCTATAAAAGCACCATATAAATCCATTATCCAATCTATTATTTTTTCATTAAGTCTGTTTCAAACATGCAATGACACTGAATTTGGAACACTAAACAAACTAATTAAACGGTGTATATCATAAAATGTATTTCACTGAGACAGGTTTGTGAGTTCTAAATATTTTTAGCCTCCAAAAGCATCTAAAGAAACTGAGGGCTTGCAATAAACCAGGGCGTGAACACCTTACCCAACACAGAACTGGGAAAAAAAAACCAAAACAATGTTGTGCAAGTTTTGATTTGATGATGCAATTAAAGCTGCACTACCTGATTTTTCGTTCCTTGTAGATAATTATTTAGTTAGTTAGCACAGCATAATAGATAGTCATCTGAGAAAGAAAATGAGACTTTGAGGTCACCTGTGGGCTGCGTTATAACGGTATTTGTTTTAGAGCGAGGGAAGGAACTGTTTAGCCAATCACACGCTTCGACTGTGCAGGAGCGCTCTGATTGGTGGCTACATTATTTATCAAGAACTAGAATCTATCAGGAATAATGTGAAAATGTACAGCTTAATCACAACTATTTTTATTTAAAAGAATTCTAAGTCAACTCCAGATCTCTGCTATGTTATTCTCATACTTCCTGGCTTGTGTATGCACTTCTTGGTTTGTGTGAGACCGTGATAGAGGGTCGCTAAAGAGAGGAATAATGAAAGGGGAGTGTATCGTTCAAACATGGATAGATGTTTTTTTTTTACACATCACTTTTACAGGCACGTAATCAGGTAGTTTAACAATGACAGCACAAAACTGCAGTTCCCAGATGTGGGCTATATTTACTGGCCTGACCCCTCCAAAAACCGGACTCACTTCTAAATTCCATTCAGGTATACTGTAAGTTTAAATAGAGTTTGACTGGGAAGTGGACTGGTAAATTAAGTATAAATTACAACATTTCCTGCCAAACGCCTACATTCTGCAATCTCTTAATGAGAAGAAACTTGACTTCTGTTCAACCACTTAATTCCCAAGTCATTACCATCTTTCCCTTGACTGGAGAGTCATGTTCCCGAAACCTTGGTCAAAAACAAACATTCATTCGTTCTGAGATTTTCAGAGCAAAAATAGTGCAATGCTTAAAGGTTGCACATACCAAGTAACCACAATGTAGTAATGAATATACTTTTCTGAAAAGCATGACTCAGTAAGACCTGACAGGTTCGTGGAAGTGTTTATTTCCTAGCAGTGGAACAGTTCTGACAGGTTGTGGCAATATTATTAGTAAAGCTATGGGCAGGTCCAAGGATGTGCCCGATAAGAAAGAGGAGCAACCTGGAAGGTATTTGGACTCAAATGTATGTGAAAAAGAAGCCATCATTAGTCAGTGACTGTATGATAAATATAATTTAAAAAATATAAGCATATCACAGAAATATAGGAAAAAATGCCATCCTAGAGGTCTTCTAAAATCCCGTTGCACCAGTAGGGGGAGTCAAGAGTTACTGCAAGATGAAGATTAGATAAGCAATGATTAATAATAAAAATAAATGGATAGTTATTGTGATTTTAAAGACACCCAAAGTGCTATACAACTAATGCCAAGCTTTAGCCACATTTGCCGGGGGCCAGACTGATAGAGAGGTTGCTGGCATACTGCATTAACCATCGCTCCAACTGCCACTAAACACCCCACCACAACCCCACAAACACCTTCTCACAGACAATGTGATTGATGTCCCTTGCCTGTGGAAACAAAGCTAGTATGAACTCGAACCACCAACTTTCTAGATAAGGGTGACTTATTCCACCTCCCAAGCTTCTGCCTGTCCTTTTACATAACGTGTATGTACAGTACATCTCTCATCATCTCACATCATAAAACATGCATGAAGTCTGTTTTAGTTTGTCCTAGCCATAAAAACAACTAAACATAGCTTTACCTGCGACTGGTTTTAAATAGTAATTATTTTTATGTCCCTCATTAAGATGTCTGCAGTACAACATGTTCTCAACCTGCGTGTGAATATCGCTCGAGGAGAATAATAATAAAAGACTAATGATAGACCAGCTTCACAAAGCCACTGTCTGCATGGCTGTATTGTATAGTTCACTATTGTGTAAGAAAACCCCTGACTCAGTGTGGGATAACAGCATTTGGGATGATGAAATAGGCATCTGGGGAGAAACTCAGAAAGCCAGGAATGCCAAGACTAGTGTGAAAACTGCCCGTCAAACTACAAAACAGGATCACATGAGCAAGGCATTGTATCACAAACTCCAAATTGAGCTGTTTGTTTCCATTTCTAAATCCTGACCTCATCCAACATTTATCTGGGCACTTAATAGATGGGTGGGTTACCACATTCTCACTGCTGATGTTATAAAAAGTGAGAGCTGAAATCTCATGCCAATGAAAGTGGATTTTACAGGACTCCAAACAACTGCTTCTATATGCCAGCCTGGGTGGTATGGAAAAGGTGAACTAGATGAATGCTCTATCATAAGGGAGGGAGCTGAAGTATTTTCTTCTGTTTGTTTTTTACATTTAGATAACCAGCTAAATGAACTACAAAATGAGACTAATGTTCTAATTCACCAAATGATAAAATGATACTTTACTGTTTAAATGTTGTGTTAATGTTGTGGTTGTTGTGTTGTGGTTATTTTTGTTTCATTTCTTTGTGTCCAGATTGCATGGAGGCTCAGGATTCACATCACAACAGCAGTGTTTTTCTACGTTATTCCTGTGACTGAGTGTGTTTTATGGGTACTCCAGTTTGCCCCATAAACTTAAAACATGCACAGTACAGGCTAATCCTCCAGTGTGTGTTCTCCTGATTCTGGCTAAAGAACTGGGGATGGGTGCTGCTAAGAACTAATGAAATAAAGTCTACTCTACCAACTGGTAATAGATTGTCTGTGGCTTTCATCCGTTACCATTTTAATATAACTTTTGCTCAGATGGTGGCGTCTAATGGGATATCTTTTTAGGGATCCCAAAATCTCTCACAGTTCCCCAGACTAGAGTACTAACCCATTTCTGCTCCTCTCAACTGATCAACCCCAGACTGACTCAGACAGACACTCACAAGCTGCTGTATGTCTAGTATAATGGCTAAGAATGACACATAGTCTATTTGTGATGCCATTACTCACCACTCACCTGTCATATCAAGTTGACTACAGCAGCCACACTCTGACAGACAGACAGACAGTTTCAAATGTCTAAATGGGTGTAGCTCATAGCTGTGGGCCAAACAGATAAGGCTCCAAGGGCTAGCCCCGGTCACTCACCCCTGCAGACAACATACCCCCCTTCAAACACTGTCTATTTGTTGTGTAAGACTGATGCCAACATCAAAATCTGCAAACTGCAATGAAGAAAGAAGAACATGATAAAAAGGAACAAGCTTAAACTAATCAAAGAAGGAAGAGGATTGCACAAACTTGCAGTTGATATGTTCTTGCATCGTTTCAAGGATCTGCTTCCTATTGCAAGACTCATACAACCACTCATTTTCACATTTTGGGTTTTTTTTATTGCGCGTGCATGTTTTTGGATAGTATAGGAAGCCAGGGTACTTCTGAAAGAACCTCTGGCACCACGGGGAGGACATGCACACTCTACTCAAAGTGACTGTGGGCCACAACCAATTTGTTAAGCATTTTCGTATGTATGTATTTATGTACAGTAAGTATGTATGTGGTGTGTGTTAATCTTGTTCTCACAAATAATCCACCTGCAGTACAGTAGGCTACACAGTGACACTGGACAAAACAAAACTTCTAAATGGCTTTCTTTCAGTGGTTGTCAATGTGTTGCCAAGACATTTATGATTGAGTTTACAAAACAATAGACCCTTTAAAATGTTGGTCATATGGAATGTTCAAAATTCCGGAATGGAGGCGACTGGAGCAAAAGTGAGTTAAATTTACAAAAAGTAGTGTTTGTGGTGAGAGACAGAATAATTCTAAGCGCACAATGAAAAACTACTGTGGTCTTCAACATTTCTGCTTGTCCAGTAAAAATAAAAATCAAGAATTTTGCCACCACCAAAGATGCTAACTGGACACTAATGTGTACATTTAATTATATATACAATGTGGATTACTTTCACTAATGTTTCCTAACCAGGCTTTAAACCAGACATTACCTATATGTAGAGAGTGGTTGTCATTTGTCAAAATTATCTTAATGCTAAAGGCTCCATTGAAAATGTATTATGGTCTTGCCTCCATTCCGGAATTTAGAACTTTCTGTTTACAAACTTTGAACGGGTTTATACATTATTTCCCAGATTTGTCTCTTCATGCAAAGATATGGATTAGCGTGTTTGCATGTAGCCAGTGGTGAGTGTGCTAGGTTTACTGCGTTGCCACGGTAACCGGACCTGAAACCACAGCGGTGCCAGTAGAGAGGCTCGTCCAGCACAGACATATGGCAAATGGGTGTGTGTTTATTTCTCTATCTGTGAGAGTTACACAAGAGCGGACCACTATGGTAATTGCAGCCTTAAGTGTGTCTGTCTGTGTTTGCTTAGTGGTAAAAATGGGACTTAAACAAGTTGATCATCGCTTTAACAGCTTCCAGTGAGCCCTATAGCCTAGACACACAACATGAGGAAAGAGCAGTCACAACAAGGACTCAGTAAAATCGGTCCCTTGGTGGTTTATTGTATGTGGTAAATGTATTATAGAACTTTACAACTGAGTAACTGTGAGAAAAAGACTCGTATTAACTTGGCTTTAGTAGGAGTATTTTTACAACAACAAAAATAGTCAAAAACATACAAATAAATTCCATATTCTGATATTTCTAAATAAAGATGAATAAATATGAAAAATAGATAAAACATAAAAATATAAAAAAATGGCAATAAATTTAACGCAATAACTAACTAAAACATTATGAGGTGAGTAGAGTATCCAAAAAATATATACTCAAAAATAAATATACTCAAGTAAAAGGTTTTTTTCAGAATAATACTCAAGTAGACATTAGAAATATAGTGTAATAAAACTAATTTACAATTTGAGTGAAGTCACTTTTTATACCCACCTGGCTTTGAGCTCTGTAAATCCCACCGACTACACTGTGTGTGCTGTCCTTATATTTGATACAGCTATCAAGCCTAAATACTGTACTATATTTAGCCCAGTTATGTCTTTGTGACGGCCTCCTGTCTGGATGTTTTAGTATCTCTGTCTTGAAGTTGCATCATGACCTTTATTTATTGAGGACACGCTGAGACTGAAATACAAGCTGCAAACCCATTATTTACCCCTCTACCCGACAACTTCCAGTCCAGTATTTTCCCTTGTTTACATCCGCCTCAGACCACCTGTAGCTCATGAAGTTATGTAACAGGCCTCAAAACCTTGTGGGATACACTAATTTGAACAAGATACTTCAAAATACAACTCTTAAGCTTTGTTCCCTGAAAAGGCTGCAATCACAGACAGATCTTTCATCTGCAGAACAGGAATTGACATCTCTAATCGTTTGGGAGAGGCTGAAGAAGAGCTAAGATAAACAAACTTTGGCTGGTTACACCTCCATAATGTATTAAAATGAAACTCCGAGGAATTTACTTGTTTTGGTCATGTGAAAATAGATTGTGACTACCACAACGTGTGAACAGTAAGAAGCAGTTCCTTATTTTAAATTGCTGATTGTATGGTTACATTTGACTAGATTTCACAAAAAAATACTTGCTCTTGGTCTCCATAAAAAATGTTTAGAGGCCTTTAGGTGTGACATTGGGATATATAATTTGTATCCAATTCACAATGAGACACTCACACTTAATGCACAATGGTCAGTTGTCAGACAATACGGTGCTGTTAAGATACAATTTCAAAAGCCAGTCACACCAAAAGAGAGATGGGGTACAAGGCATGCACCAGGCTTATCACGTGAGACCAAAGTCTATAAAGGGAGGGTCTCTTACCTGGCCCAACCTCTTTGTCACATCAACAGAACCAGATTCAGGAATATTATTTATTATTCTTTCTTCAGTGTGCCTAATTGATAGTCCTCTAATGGACAGAAAAGGCTTTCAAAAAACCTTAAGTTTGTCCTGGGTTGGGCTGTGGATGTGGATGACTGGAACTCTGACAATCTGAGTTAAAAAAATCATTGTTCCAAATTCAGTGGGTTCATGTGAGTCATCTCGGAAAGTCGGAACATTATGATATTAGTTTCAATTAGGTGTTTGAGTACCTGTAATTGGCTCAAAAACCACTATTTTTGCTTAAATGAAAGACAGTAATCTTAAACAAACGGTTAGAGTTGGTTAAATGTAACATGCTAATGATGCTATTGATGCTAATGACGTCGACAGAGGTAACTCGGGCAGCTCAGTCTTGCCCAAGTTTCCAACTTGTTGTTCCGACTTGTACGAGCGTTCATGTGCATTTTTCAACTTGGAAAAATGTTTTCCCGAGTTCCCGACAGCCACATGAACGCACCATTAAACCGTTGCTGTTTTTGTTTATTTTGCAATTAGTGTTAATTTATTCATTTATATTCTCCCATTCATTATCCCCCTGGCCACCACTCATGCATCATCAACACAAAGTAGTTATATAACATACACATAGTTTTGTCATATTTTCATATCGACTATCACCACTTATCTACAAGACTAGTCAACACTATTGAAATGAGAAATGTTGTGTTATTGAATCCTTGAAAGTATCTTGTCTACACTACGTTTGTTTTTCTCTAGTGCAGCTGCAGACTACAGACCCAAACATGCACGTCTGCATACCTGGGCATTAGCTAACACAACATTGTCATTCTCTGCAGGTTTGATAGACATTTATATGGCGGGTATTGTTTGTCTCTGAGAAGCATGACGCATCAAAAGGGCAGGGGCTATGTCTGTCTGTTGTAGAAGAAACCTGAAATACACTTTGCCCTGAATACTGTATCGTGGCTGTAAACCTGCACAAACAGATAAATGCGTCTTATCTGGTCAAGAAAAGACCAGTTCATTCACTTTTTTCTTGTATGATATATATTTTTAGTGCATCGCCGTGAAGTTGATAAATTTATTCATATTTCGAAATATGTCACTTTATATCTTTCTCCATACAAGCCTCTTTGAATATTTGACTGTACATGCATTTGCTTTGACTATTGTATTGTTTGGTGCTTTGATCATGTAGGCAATAATTGAAATGAACGTAAACCCATTGACATTCAAATCTAAATAAATGTGTTACATTAAATACAAAAAAGAGAAGAAAAAATGCAATATATATAAAGTTGTGCTGGCTTATTAGCCCATCCCTAAGTCACTCACGTCTTAAAAATACAATGACTAGTTTGCAGTCTCATAGCACTATTCAAAAGCTCCATTCAGTACAATGTTTGGTCAAATGGACCACCCACATCAGAAGTGTAAAACAGTTTTGGCTTTTCTTGAAGTGACAGGATTAATCTTGTGCATGTCCCCATTCAAAATCAGTGTTTGAATCATGGCCACATGACCCATGCCCTCCATCTTTCTTGAGAAGTAAAGGTTCAGGGACAAAATGTTCTTAGCTGAAAACTGTTTGTCAGGCAAACAGTTGAGCTGGCACGGACAGGCGGACGAGCGCAACGGCCAATAGCAAGGGTGAACTGACTCTTGGCCAAGACGTCAAATATGTTGGCAACCACATTGTTGGCAGGTCTGTACAATGGCCACATTTCAATCAAGTATCCACCCTTATTTGTATGTATTTAATCCTTATATTTAAGGGCTAAAAAATAAGAAAATACAGATGAAAAATAAAAGAATCCTTGAGCAGTTTGTCCTTAAAAACTTGGCCCACTCTTGTGTTATGTGTTAATGTTATGAAAAAGTTAGTGTTAGGGTTAGTGTTAGGGTTAGGGTAGGGTTAGGGTTAGGGCAGGGTTAGGGTAGGGTTAGTGTTAGTGTTAGGGCCATTGATATCAAGTGCCTTACTTATATGCATTTGTTTTAACTGAAGAGGGGAGCTGTCTGTAAAAAAGCCAGTTTCGTAAAAAGGTTGTATTGTTTGTGACTTGGCTAGAGATTGGCAGAACTTCTGGGGAAAACCGATAGATAACACACTCCGGGCACATTGCTGAGATAACTTGTGTAAATACCTGAATTGATAAAACACGCTAACTTTGCCATATCCACCGCAGCCAATTTAAATCGAGAAAGATTACAGCAGATAATTTATCATTTCTAAATAGGAGGAAAAATCTGATTTTCTATGCAACATATTTACAGGGATTTTTCAGATTCCAGGACTGGACAAAAGAAAGTCTTGACCACATGCAATCCATTATAGCATCTTATAGGTATTTACTGCATAACCATTTTTTGAATTATTCTATCTTTTTATATTGGCGTCTCAACAGTGAATCATCTGTCTTCTATGCACAGTAATTTGCCATTGCAAGATGCCCTTCCTGATGCAACCCTATCCGTTTATTAAGGCTTGGTACTGGTACTGGTTTGCGACCCTCTGTGGCTGAATAACTTCTTCTGAAATGCTGGTATTAATTTCTGCATAGCTTTGGCAATTAACTTTTTAACCAGTTACACTAAAGACTATCAATACTATCAAACTAGAAACAACTTTGAGACAAATAACATGCAGAGGGACAAAGGTCAAATGTGAAAGGTCAAACACAATAGAAAGTCTATTGTTATAAATCATGTAAACTGCTCAAATTTTATGGCATATTATCACAGCAGTAGTTTAAAGTTAAAGTTCAGGTTGCTCTAAGGCAGTGTTTCTCAAATGTATCACAACACCTCAAAAAACAGGGACTCCAGCAATACTAAACCAGGTCTAAAACAGCTCCGAATCAAGTAAATCAAGGTGGAACCAGGTCCAAATGAGATCTAAACCAGATCTAAACCAGGTCTCAACTGGATCAAAATGTGTGTCTCAGCCAAGGCTAAGCAGTGAGCCACACCTTAAATGGATTCCTCTTTTCAGAACAGGATTAAAACTGGATCAAACGGGCTCCAAAGTAAACAAAATCCATAAACTGCAAAAGACTCCTGAATACCACTAAAGCAAGCCTAAACACCACTGATAGGACCTGTACCATAGTCTGAAAACCAATGACCAAGGAGCTACTCGAATAATTCATTTAGCATATGTTAACATATGATTGATTATGAACATGAACATATGTTAATGTTCACTGAAGCGTGACTGGCTGCTGGTCACTTTTGTTTAAACTGTGGGACCTGCAGCAGACTGAGATGCCCTGTAATACAAATATGTAAAGCGTCTTTGAGTAGTTGTGAAAAGCGCTATATAAAATTGATGAATTATTATTATTATTATGTAGTCGTGTGATGGTAGCTGCCAAAGCATTGGTCCAACTGGCACCAAGCACTTTCTCTGTTGCTCACAAACAGAGAGGCGTGCTGCCAGCTCTGTTTTATACACACTTCAGTAGTGAAGGTGTAATTGACCTCCAGCTATAAAAATAGGACTGTTTAATTTGAATGTGTGCAACAGTAAACAATGGCACAGTGTTGCTATTTGAGGTCATTTCGAAGTTGTTGTAATTAATAATTAATTATTTAATTGATTTTATATATTGCTTTATAGTTATAAAATGGTGGAGACAAAAGGCCTATATAACCACAGCTGCCATGGGGCTCACTGACAGAGATGAGGCAACCACATCTCTGACCTTTCCGATCACCACCACAGCAATGACACTGACACATTTGTACATTCAAGCAAGTGATTTGTTCAAGGATACAAGGACTGAACCAGCCTTCTGATTGGTGGAACGACCTGCCAGCTACCATTTGTGCTACAGTCTTCAAGATATTTCGTCAGAACAGAACTAAAAAATAAGATCAATCATCCAAGTCTTCAGAGATTTCAAAAGTGGAAATGAAAGTATATGTCTTTGTATTCGTATTATGTAATTCATAATTTAACATTTAGCCATCTGAAATGCAGTCACTGATGAGCACTGTTCATTGGTTTTGCCTTGTCCTTGAGAATCCTTCAAGATGTTTTTCACTTCAGCTTCAGCTTATAATGACAGCTCAGTCACACAACATCATCAAAATGAGCATCCTGCCTGGACCCTATCCTTAATCCATGACAGTGACAGTGTGTCAGCCTTTTAAGAGCTGTGCTGATCTGGGGAACCTGATAAGTCTTCACACACCATCTGTTGTCATATAGTTACATAAAAAGCTTTTGGATTCAGTAGTGGCCAGAGACAAAACATTTTACCTGCAATGGTGTGATTTATACCAATAAATCTGCATTCAATTTAGAGAGAGGTTTTTTAGGATGTGGAAAGTGTCTTGCCCAAGGACACAACAGCAGTATGAACCGGATGAGGAGAGCAAAAGTAAACTGTGTGTGATTTTATGGTTGTACAGTTTTGGAAACAATACACATTGAAAGAATACATCACACATTTGAGTTGAGTATTCTAACTCATCTCTGACCATCATCTTGATTTCATTCTCAAATAGAGTTTGTTCTGTCCAAGTGTTTTTTTTTGTTTTTTTTTTACATTTTAAAATTAATGCATTTTAGGTTAACATACTGGTCTTAAGATGACATAATATGAATAAATATACAGGAAAAATACGACTGTAAAATAAACACTGGGCTTTGAGTATCAAGTCTACAAAGGAGAAAAAAAGCTACTTTAATAAAACTATGGGCTTTATAATAACTACACACAATGAATCATTAGATGGGACGGCAGTGGCGCAGTGGGTAGGCACTCGTCCTTCAACCAGAGGGTCGGTGGTTCGAGTCCCCGTCCGAGCGCATACTGTCGTTGTGTCCCTGGGCAAGACACTTAACCCACATTGCCTATGAATGAATGTAGTTGTGTGATTGGTGGTCAGAGGGGCCGTAGGCGCAAACTGGCAGCCATGCTTCAGTGCGTCGGTGTGCCCCAGGGCAGTTGTGGCTACACAAGTAGCTTACCACCACCGGGTGTAACTGTGGAGTGAATGAATAATGTAATGTAAAGCGTCTTTGAGTGCTGAGAAAAGCGCTATATAAAACTAATGCATTATTATTATTATTACACTGTGTAACAACCAACAGTTTGTTACACAGTGTATTACATTGTACGTAATGAGGTAGCTACAATGTATTTAAAGGCTATGAAAAATAAAGTGTGACCCAATTTTGTCTTAGATTTGTTAGATCAAATCAAAGTGCATTGTAAAGAATTATCAGAAAACAACTTTAACCTTAAAATATGTTTTTTTCATTAGATATTTAATTATTGGCTACACAAGGTAGTGTGGTAAAAAGAGCAAGAAAATTAAAACAGATGTAGAAAAAAGAGAAGCAACGTGAAAAGCTGCCTTGGCGGTGGTCTGTGCTCTCCAAGTGCTTTCTAGTTAGTTTAGTATTTTGTTTAACATCTTTTTCTTAATAAAATGTAGGGTATATGCTGGACATAATATCTAAGAAGCTGTACAACATCTCAGAGTCACCTCTCAGACAAAACCTTTCAAAACACACTTTGTCCAGATGCTTTTGTAGTTCTTTTATCTTAACACATTTCTTACTTTTGTATTCGGACTGGGAGTGAACAATGACAAACAGAATCCATATCACCACAAAGAGCTTTTAACGTGGGCTTGAGCGGGGAGGCGAAGGCATAATTGAGTGGTAAGCATAGCTGAATAGTCGGCAATGGGCCCTAGGGTTTTAAATTAAGTCCCGCTTTGACACTTTAGAGGCAGTCTGAGCCTGTTGTGCGATGAGATCCTGTCTGGGGCAGGGCTGGACAGGAAAGGGGAGGTTGGTATGTTTTCTGGGGGGGGTCAAGGCAAAGTGGCTGATGATGGCTTTAGTTGGGACACCCACCTCTGCGCCTTGCATAGGACGTGATATCCAAGATCGGTAGTGGAAGTGAAAAAGTGGGGGTTTCCATTGGAACATAGGACAACGTCTCTATTTAGTGCAGCCCCAAAACACAGCTGCTTCTAAGTTCCCCCAGAGACAGCCCAAGGGATGTTGCC